>CM028384.1:99003724-99120616 GCA_013146195.2 Codonopsis lanceolata | reverse complement strand
GGAATATTACCTTTCACCGTTTTTACTTTCAAGGCGATTATACCAAGAGTGTGTGTTCTTTCTGTAGAGCTATTGTTGCATCCGTTGTGAGTGATCTTATAAACTCGGGTTATTGATTCAGCGTGATCATCGTGGTGTCCATTAGTGCCTTTGACGTGTTACACCTTCTTGGCCGGGCGTGGCTAAGCCTCCGTGTACTTAGTGTATTCCTTGATTCCTACATAAGTATATACATCTATCTGTAGTGTCTAATCTTGAGTGCTTAGGGTACGCCTAGTGTTGGGAATGGAGGACCCTTTCTGCTTCATGTTATTGAGATTGAAGGATACCCAAGGATCAAGGTAATGTTGTGGTTTCAAGTTGAGGCTGGGTGAGTGCAGATAGGTGATCGCATGACCGACGATTGGTTGTCGTTAGCTCGTTTATGTCTTGACCCATAGTGATTTGAGGTCTTAGTTAATATCTATTTGCTAGCCAAGGACTATTAAGTTATTGTCTTGTAAGTTATTCGACTAATGCATTAGTAGAGTATTAGCATATTGTAAAGGATTTATCCATCATTAGTGAATCGTTAAGGGTATGAATGTTCCATACATGGTATACTTGCATGGTAGACTAAAATACTATGTACATGATATTGATTTCCATGCCTAAGTGTAATTATATTATATGTGCATGAGACCTTCATAAAGGATGCTCTTATGTGATTTGTAACTCCTCGCATCCTAAACGACGGAGCTTTTGAAGTCACTTGAGAGGGCCTGACTTGATTATCGAGAGGTATTCGTCGTAGAACTAGAATGGTATAATATGATATAGGAATTGGTGAACCATGACCATTTGGAATGAAATTGAAAGTGTCATCTTGTTTACTTGTGCAAATATATTGCACGTGTATATTGAAATCATGCTATGAATAAATTGAACTTTGTTTTGTCGAATGAATTGCACAGTATTGAATGCCTTCTTTGAAAGGCGAATATGTGAGTCCATGATGATTGACTACTTGATATTATTGTTAGGACGCTAGATCCTATAGATGCGTGTTGTGGCCGGAATAATTTAGTTGATGCGGAAAACCCTTTGTTGGAAAGTTGTTAGCTTGGTGCAACTATTGCACGTGCATTCGAGTCACTGTTTAGTTGATAAAGAAAAATTTTCACCTCATTGTCACGTTTGTTGGAACCTTGTAAACCTCGATAATGTCCTTGAACCTGTCAAGAGTCAAGATGACTCGACTTTGGAATCGATAGGAGATGATATTTAAGCATTTCTTTCCTGTCGCCTCAGCGGTCGTTTCTCCATGACCAGTATTTTTTGTATACAACTTCTCTACCTTTATTGAGCTCGTTAGTAACTATTAGACTCTCACCCTTTGTTTTGCAAGTGCTTGTCCTCTTCTTGCCTTGTCCTTGTAGCACGACTTTGGGACTACACATTGCCTCCCAGGCCAGAAATTAGAGTTTTGCGTTGAGCTATTGCCGGGGACCTCGCATATACTAGAACACCTTAGGAATAACTCCGAGGCGGAGTTGTGAGAGTGAAAGAGTAGTTGCAAGAACTTCAAGAGAGAGTTCATTTAGCAGAGTGTGTCAGAGTGAGATGCAGGTATTGTTTGAAAAGTGGTAGTTTACGACTTTGCATAGACTATCGACATAGTTGAACCGAGAATACTATCAAGAATAAGTATCCTTGCCACACATTGATGATCTCTTTGATCCACTTCGAGTTCGGTTGTTTTTAATCAAAGCTTGACTTGAGGTGGCTATTATTAGTTGAGAGTTCGATAGGAGGATGTTCGTAAGACAGCCGCCCGTGCGGCGTTACGGCCTTATGAGTTGTGTTCTTGGTTTGGGTTGACCAGCGCACTGCGGTTTTTTGGACTTGATGGATAGGGTTTTCATGAATATCGTGATTGCTTTGTGGTTGTGTTTATTGATGATATCCTCGTGTACTCAAGTCACGAGAGGAGGTTGACTTCGGCTCTATCTTAGCATTGCTAGTGTTTCGGAGAACCTTGTGATTTTTATCGATGCCTCGTTAGAAGGCTTGGGTTGCGTGCTTGTGTCATGGATTCTAGAGGCGGGTTGGGATTCTCATTTGCCATTAGCGAGATTTGCTTTTTATAGATTACCGATCTAGTATTGAAATGGCGCCATATGAGGCTTATATGGGTGCTAGTGTGGATTCACCGATTTCTTTGGGATGAGGTTGGTGAAGCCAAACTTTGGGGTTCGGAGATGGTACAACGATCGGTGAGGCGTGAAGCTTATTAGAGATAGATTGCTTCTGACCCAGGGAGTATGACGCAGAGAAGAGCTACGCGGACAACCGGAGGCCTGAAATTTCGAGGATTGGTGACTCTGTATTTGGAAAGGTAAACACACACTAGATTCATTGGACCATTCGAGATCCTAGAAAGGATTGGAGCTTTGGCGTATCGGTTAGCATTGCCACCTTCTATATCGGATGTTCATGGCGTATTTCATGTCTCGATGCTACGCAAATACTTGAAGGATGAATCGCGTGTCTTGACCATGATGAGATTACTTTTGAGCGACCTTTCTGATGAGAAGCGGGTGAGGATCCGATACAAAAGAGCAAGTGTTGAGAACAAAGAAAATTCCTTTGGTGAAGGTCTTGTGGAAGAATCATGATATTGAGGAAGCCACGTGGGAGGCAGAGCTTGATATGAAGAGAAGTACCCTTTCCTGATCGATGACTCAGTAAAATTTAGGACTAAATTCCTTTAAGTGGGGGAGGATGTGAGAACCCAAACCCATTACTTGCATTACTTGTCTTATGCCTTAACAACATGTTGTATTATGCCTTAACATGTTAGATACTTAATTGTTCATGTCATACTCGTATGAGAGTATTATGTGCCTAGTTGCTTGAATGCCTTCCTTGCATTGCTTGCCTTGCCTTGTGCAGTGAGTGCCTTAGCATGATAGCACTCGGCCAGAGACTTGTTATAGTTCTATTGTCCATCATAGATGACCTAGAGCGTTCACCTTGATCATAGTAAGCTTAGTTGGAAGTTTGGAAACCTTCTTGCTTTGTTTTGGCCTTAGCGATTTCCCTCTTCTCCCGTTTTGCGTATTTCGACGTACGAATTGTTCCTTGAGTTCCCGGCCTTGTATTGAACTCTTAACCATGGTTAAACAAGCCTTTTCCATGCCCAAGATATCTTAGTTCATTAACGTTTGATCGGGTTTGATTCGTCAACCAATCGTCGCATGATTCGAGCCTTGTCCTACCTTGTTCCGGGTGTTGTTCGGGTGTATTTCGGACTTGTTTTGAGTGGTGTTAGACCCTAGAGTGGTTGCCCACAAGTTAGGGACCCTTTAGGACATGTTTAAGTCAAGTTTTGGAGCCCGAAGTTCGAGGCGCCCGCATGGATCGAGTGAGGCGGCAAAGCCGAGAGCAAATGAAAGTGGGGAGATAACTCCATCGAGGCGACGCCTGGGACATCTTGGCCCGCCTCGGCCTTCACCTCGGCTCTGAAATTTTCTCCCTCCTCTCCTATGTCCGACCTTTGACCCCTTTAACCCCTTCCTAATTGGCCCTAATCCTACCTATTAAACACTAATCAAGTTAGATTAGTCCTAACCTCAAGCTACCTCCATTTGACAAGTGGATTTGGAGGCCCTCTTCTTGTGCCATGTGGAAATCCACTCATTTCATGCAACATATATAAGCCTTCTCCCTTGTTGATCACCCATTAAGCTACCATTCCCATTTTTCTTCTCTTCTCTTGCCATATTAGTGTGTGTAGAGAAAGGTGAGACTAGTGTGTGTCTACTCCATGGTTTGAGCTCCGACCTCCGTTGCCAAACCGAGACCACCGGAGTGAAGCTACCGAACGAGGGAGATCATTTCCATCCGGTTACTTTTGCTCTCCAACCTTCCTTTTCCTTGGTGAAGGTAAGCTATCGATTCCCCTTAGGATGTATGCTAGATATGCCATGTCCCCCTCTTCTTGTAAATCCCATGCTCCTACCATGCCCTTGCCATGATTATTGATGAATTGGTCTTTTGGGATTTTTTTGATTAATATGATCATCTTGTTAAGTTAGTCCTATGCCTAGAATTAAATATGTTCTATGCCCTCTTAGGAACAACTAATGTTCTTGGACTAATAGATTTTGACAACCTTTGGAGACTATGATTTCTAGGGTTCCATATGCCATGAATTGTCTATCCTATTGAATTGGGTCCTATGCCTAGAATTAAAAGTGTTCTATGTCCCTTTAGGAACAACTATTGTTCTTGACCAATGACTTTTGATAACTCTTGGAGATGATGATTTCTAGGGTTTCATATGCTACAAACCTGTTTATCCTATTGATCGAGTCCTATGCCTAGAATTAAATATGTTCTATGCCTCTTAGAACAACTAATGTTCTTGGACTAATAGATTTTGACAACCTTGAGACTATGATTTCTAGGGTTCCATATGCCATGAATTGTCTACCCTATTGAATTGGGTCCTATGCCTAGAATTAAAAGTGTTCTATGTCCCTTTAGGAACAACTATTGTTCTTGGACCAATGACTTTTGATAACTCTTGGAGATGATGATTTCTAGGGTTTCACATGCTACAAAAAGCGTTTATCCTATTGATTGAGTCCTATGCCTAGAATTGAATATGTTCTATGACTTCTTAGGAACAACTAATGTTCTTGGACTTACGACTCTTGACAACTCTTGGAGATTTCGAATTCTAGGGTTTCACGTACTATGGATTATTCACCTATTGATTGGGTCCTATGCTTAGAATCGAATGTGATCTATGTCTTCCTAAGAGTAACTAATGTTCTTGGACTATTGGCTTTTGATAACTTTGAAATATTGATTCTAAAGTTCCCTTGAATTATGAAATGTTGAACTTACGATAATACTTGACT
This sequence comes from Codonopsis lanceolata, assembly GCA_013146195.2. Classification (NCBI taxonomy): domain Eukaryota; kingdom Viridiplantae; phylum Streptophyta; class Magnoliopsida; order Asterales; family Campanulaceae; genus Codonopsis; species Codonopsis lanceolata. Next base: position 99,115,706 of record CM028384.1, on the reverse strand, counting down.
ATGGTTGTTAAGTGGACTAACGGCCTGGTTACTCGATACGAGAACTTAGAAAAGGAATTTGGATGCATCTAGCATCTTAACTCTCTTGGATGAATCGTTAGAGACGACTCAACGGAGTCAAACTTAAGTGAGCCATTGAACAATACCTACTCGATGATAAATCCCTGACGTTCTAAGCACGTCCCTCTAAAAATAATAATTCTAGACTCTTGAGAATTGAATTGATTACCTTGCTTGATTCTTGATGTCATAACATAATGTCTGTGTGACAAATTGAGTTCGCCCTTGTCGAACTCATTCCTGCTTGACCATTGAGGATAATTCTTAAATATGGTTGTTAGGTAGATTAATGACCTAGCCGATCATATACGAGAACTTAGAAAAGGTTCACGATGTATCTAGCATCTTAACTCTCTTGGATGAATTGTTAGAGATGACTCAACGGAGTCAAGTTTAGCGAGCTATTGAACAATACCGGCTCACTGATCAATCCCTACGACGTTCTAAACGCGTTTCCCTAAGAATTATAATTCTTGACTTTGAACTTGAATTGATTGCCTTGCTTGATCTTGAATGTCACGTTATAGAATACTTGATTGACATGTGGGTTCGCTCTTGTCGAACTCAATCCTACTTGGTTATTGATGAGAATAATTTACTTGTCATGAACGAGATCGCTCTTGTCGACCTCGTTCTCTACTTGAGAATTTTGTTAAGTATACATTACTTGGCATTGCATGAGTCCAGCTGGCATCCTGTCCTTGTTCACACACGCCTCCACTGTGGCCACAGTGGGGAAGTAGCTCCCTTGTTGTAATCAATACGAGCACCATTGGTTCTATCCCGGGCATTCCCTCGGAAGGTCGATGTACTACACGCATCTGACACATGCACGCTCAAGATAACGCTTGTATGCAGGAACTACGTAGCGGCCCGGCTCTCCATATATCCTTATCCTATGTGATTTAATTATGCGCACTTATGTGAAACAATGTGCATCTTGGATATATGATCTCTATGCTTATGTGACTAACTTGCCTTGTATGTTGCATATTGCCATGACATGCATGATTGATAGCTTACGAGTCTTTATGACTTACCCTTTCCCCTTTACTGCTTTAGATCCTAGCAAGACAGGTCCTGCTCGTTGACTCGCGGTGTTCGTGCCTTGTACTCCCTTTTGGTTCGTCGTCTTTGTTGAAGAGGTGGTTTAGATATTCTCTTCCTCTTGTTCATGTTTTGTAAGGACGACGGGTTTAAGCAAGTCAACTAGACTATGCTTGGGTATTTGTATATAACTTGTTTGTTTACTCTTGTTAGCTACTAGTAGTTATAACACTTGTAGTACTTGTATCTCTTTTGTGCCGGCATTGTGTAAGCCGAGCTTTGGTTAACTTGTTATTATCCCACTTGTTTATGTCTTCCGCTGAGCATCCTATTAGCTCTTATCTAGTACTTGTTTTTAAACTGTTATATCAGGTTTTAAAAGTTTTAAAAATACCGGTCCTTTGGTGCCGAGGCGTGTTACGTCTCTAATGTTGCGTCACGTCGTTTTTAAAAATTAAGTCCTTGCATGTTTTATTGCCTAATTGTTTTCCTTCCTTATTTGGGCGGTCCGACCCGCGGTCCCATCTCGGGCCCGGGGCGGGTCGCCACAAATAACCAAGTATGCTTACGCATAGGGTTTTGGTAATAGAAAACATAAAACCATGCTTGAATATAATCCCAGTAGTTATATTCTACAGCTTTATTAATCTTCAAGGTCTTAGGTTTTGAAGGGTCAAGCATACTCCATTGATGGGGATGCAGAATTTTTATAATATAACACTTTGAATGTGTTCTTGAGGGTGTCTTCCCCCCAGAATCTGCTTTATGGAGGAAATGCTCCATTTGGACAGATTCAATATCTTCTAAAATAGCTTCGTATATATAACGAAACTTGGTATTTGGTGCTGGATGGTTCTGGTTACCCAGATATCTTTCTTTAATTGACCAAGGATCTTTTTTCCATTGCAAATCTTGAAAAGATAGATCAATAATATTTTCCATATTTTGCTTACGCAAATATGGTACAGGAATAAATTCCTTTTTTATTTCTTTATTTTTAGATGAAGAGCCTGGAGTGGATGTTGTCTTCATGGCTTCCTTTACGAGAATAGTGAAGTGCGAGATTTGTATTTTGACCCCTTAGGGGTATTCCAACCTTTGGCTGGATGCATCCTGCAAAAATTCCCAAGTAAGAAAATCAGGAAGAGAATTATTCTCTCCTTTAATATATTCAATATCAAAGTCAAATACTGTAAGGGTAAAATAGGTATGACCTATTTTATTTTTGTTTCTCCTTTCTTGGTAAAATAGATATTTGACAAGTGTGGCATTTTTGGTAACTAAATCTTTAATTAGATTTTGTTTTCCTTGGTCCTTAAGTTTTTATCATTTTTGGAAACAAAATATTCCTAAAGATTTGTTGATTTCTTGGACCTAAATCTTAAGAATTATTTTGGAAACCAAATCTTGTCAAAGATCTTTCCTAACAGCCGTGCCTTAGAATCCTAGCCCATATGGTAATAAAATCAATAATTATGGTAAGTGTATTTCTTTCCAAAGACTAATCATTGTCCTTGTTGGAGTTGGATTCCTTTATGTGTGTAGGAGATCTTGACATTATATAAAGAGGCTTGGACACGGAGTAGCGCATTCGGGAGAAAATTCGAGAAGTTGAGAGTAGAAAAATCGGTTCTGGTCCGGTTTGATTGTGCAGCTTTTGAATGTTATAACATTGGCAGTCACATTGAAGTTCTGGAAAACTGTTTTGTCTTCCTATTTCTGTTTTAAGGAAGCTGATTTTATTTCTTCCCACGTTTTGTCTAATCTGTTTATGTGGGGGTTTTTGTTCTCCAAAACTCATTGTCTTGTGAGAATATTTTGTGTGTAATTTCACAAGTGTTTTTGTGTAAAACAATTATTCTTTTAGTGAAATCTTTGTGGTCTTGAGGCTAGGTCTACAAGTATTATCTTGTAGATTGTTTGGTAAACCTTTGTGTTTAATTTCGTGCTTTATTTTAAAGTCTTCCGCTGTTTTGATTTTTCTGTCTATTGTGACTTCCATTGTAGTTTTTTCACAAGCTACATTGGAAACTGCATTAGGCAGTTTGGAGAATCCTAGCTACTTGTGTTCTTTCAAATACAGATAATTCAGATTGCCATCTGGCAAAAATATGTTTTGAAACAATCTTTTTAACATCTTTTTTGTGAATATATTTTGCGGCACTGCAATCAATGCGTAGTAAGAATCTTTGATTTAATAAATCATCTTGGAATTTACTTATGCATTTCACAATTGAAAGCATTTCTTTTTTAATGGTAGAATAATTTAATTGGGCTTTTTTCCACATACTAGAAGTAAATCGTAATTATTCTTCTTTCCCATTACTGGGATTTTTCTGCTTTAATATGCCACCATAACCAATGTTCGAAGCATCGGTTTCTACTATTTTAAACCAGGTTGGCTGGGCCAAGCATAAACAGGGTAATTGTTTCACATGTAATTTAATAATTTGAACAGCTTTAGTATGTTCAATAGTCTATGGACTGGGATTTTTACATAACCTTTTATAAAGAATAACACTGTCCTGAGCTATATTTTTATAAAAATCAGAAATATAATTTAAACTTCCTAGAAATCACTGAAGTTGAGTTTTATCTTTGATTTCATCAGGAAATTTGGAAGCAAATTCAATACTTCTATCTATTGGTATAATTTTTCCTTGAGTTATATTGAAACCCAAAAATCTAACTTCTGTTTGAAATAATTTCATTTTTGGAAAAGATAGGACCAATCTATTCTTTTTAATAATATCTTTTAATATTTTTAAATGTTTGAAGTGCTGATCAATGGCAGTGGAGAATACTAAGATGTCATCTACATAAACAATACAAAAAGTTGAATAAGGTATAAAAATCTCATTCATAATATTCTGAAATTCTGAAGGGGCATTTTTAAGCCCAAAAGGCATTACATTCCATTCGTAATGACCAAATGGAACTGTAAAGGTAGTTTTGTATTTATCTTTTTCATTAATTTGAATTTGTCAGTATCCTGACTTTAAATCAAATTTAGAAAATATGACTGCTTTATGCAATCTGTCTAATAAATCTTTTTTATTAGGTATAGGGTACCTAATCCATTTTAAAGCATCATTAAGAGGTTTATAATTAACTACTAATCGAGGTACTTCTCGTTCTTTTTCAGCATTTTTATTAACATAAAAGGATGTACAGCTCCAAAGAGAATAACTTTTCCTTATTAAATTCTTTTGTAAAAGATTTTCAATTTCTTTTTTACAAAGTTCCAAATACTCCGATTTCATTTGACTAGACCTAGCCTTAGTTGGAATCTGATATTTTTCATCAAAATCATTTTTATAAGGAAAAGAGACAATATGTCTTTTCCTTTCCCAAAAAGTATTTGGAATATCACTACAGACTTCCTTTTTGTAAAGATCTGAGATCTCTTGGATTCTGTTTTGAATATCCTTTGAATTTAATTTTTTCTTTTAAATTCATAATACTAACTTCTTCTTTTAGAAAATTTAAATGTTTTTCTTTTGAAGAAAGTAAAATTTTTAATTCATTAATCACCCTGGTTTCAGGATTTTTAATAAATTCAAAAACTATTTCTTTGTTTTGGATATTAGTATAAATACTCGTTTGATCTATTTTGTGCAAAGGCATAATAGAGTTCAAAAATGGTGTTCCTAAGATCACCGGTTGTTGGATATTTAACAAGTAAAAATGATGAAGGGATACAAATACCTTCATTACAAATATGAGTACTTGTAATTTTATATTTGATACCTAATTTGTCACCACTAGCAGAGGTGAGTGACTGGTGAGTTTTTTTAAAATATTTTTTGGGTACTAGACCTTCCTGGATACAATTTAAGTCAGCCCCACTGTCCACTAAAGCAATAACTTTATCTAAGATATACTCATTACTAATAACAATAGATATGTAAACATACCACTTTTGATTAGTAACTTGATTAATAATTTGAAGAAAATCTTATGAGATTATTAATAATTTGAAGAAAATCTTCTGAGATTTTTTTCTTTAACATTATTATCTGTTGATTGTTTTGATTCAACCTCTTTTTCTTTTTGAAAAGAGTTTATAGTAAGATAGTCTATTTGCCTACCTTGGAATTTTACTAATTGTTTGACTTCACTAATCTATTTTTTGAGATTATTGATTTCTTTCTTAAGATCATTAACATTGATAGATTGTTGATCTTTTTTCTCAATTCTTTTAAAGACTTCTTGGATGGAATAATTTTTTTTTATTCCCTTCATTTCGTTAATATTCTTAACAGATAATAAGTCTTCTGGATTATTATCCTTTGTGATTAGAGATTTTATAATCTTTTCTCTTAAATCTTGGTCTGTTAGATTGTCAATAAGATCAAGGATTTTTGATTGGTCACTAGTGAGAACATTAATGCTTAAGCTATTCATTTTGGCTATAGCTTTCCAATAATCATTATTTTTGGAACATTGCCCTGTAGAACATTGTCCTTTACAATTATCAATTAATTCATCAGATGAGGACAAACTATTTATATTATTAATCTCTTCATCTTCTGTGGAACTATAATCCTCAGAGAAACTTTCACTATTACTATTGGAATTAAGCAATAATTTGGTTAATTGAATTTTAAGACCTTCATCTAGATCTAAGTTATTTAATTTTTTCTGTGTAGAAATTTATTTGCAAAATGTCCTATTTTACCACACTTAAAACAAGTTTTAGATCCTTGTTTTGTTTTAGGGTTTTTATAATTTTTTTCTTCTATAATGTTTCTTAGTAGTTTTATAATATTTGGAATCTTCACGAGATTTGTATTTATTTCTTTTAAAATCTTTTATGTATTTTTTATGTTTTCTTTTGGGGTAATCAATTTTTGTATCATAAGCAAATTGATGACAGAATTCCCCAATTTCATTTTTACCAGTTATATTTTGCTTTTTTAGCTGATATTGTAATTTCATATTATTACAGATTTCTATTCCTACTTGAGTACATGTAGAAATAATATTACCATAGGTAATATAATTGTATGGGATGGTTTCACTATGGTGTTGATCTTTTAATTTATGTCTAACTTTTTCAGAAAATAAAAGGGGTAAACCATCTATAAATTTTGCTTTCCAATGCTCAGCATTGACATCTGATCTTTGCATTACTTTGGCAATAAAAATATCTTTATACCATCTAAAATGAGTAAGAGAGGGACATCTTAAATTTTGAAGGATCTCCATGTCCTTTTCATTTCTTTGAGGGACAACTCCCACAAAATGATGAATTATAGTTTGAATCAAGGTGTAAACCGCATCTTCACGAACTTCTACCCCCTCTGTTTTAACTGTATTAAAAATTTCTAATTTTTGTTCAAGTGTGATAATATTATCCCACCAACCTTTTATTGTTCCTACAAAACCGGCAGCAATCATTTTTGCTGTTTCAGAATCTTTATTGGATGCAGTCTTACAGACTGTGGCATACATAAGCATTCTGTGTATAAGCTCGTATATCTGATATTCAGAATAACCATCTAAATTCCATTCATAAATGGTTCTAGCATTATAAGAATTTTGATTTTGGAATACTCCTTCATAGAGAAGATCTGGTGGAGTTGGTCTTTGGTAATAAAATTTTAATCCTGGTCCAGGAGGTTCATAAGTTAATTTATCACATTGAGCATCAAAGACACTAATGTCAGAAGAAGTACTTTGGCAGTCATCTTCTTCAATTTGTTTGTCTTTATTAAGAACCTGAATACTAAGGCCTTTAATACGAGCCGTTAAATTATCTAAGAATTCGTCTCCTACATTCATATGGAAATCTTTTACAGGAATATGAGGTTTTATATTAACATCATAGATAGGATAAGTACCTGAGGTACTAGCTTCTGTGGTATTTTTGAGAAGACTTAAATTGTCTTCAATTCTATTCAATTGTTTACTAATAGAGTTAAGACATAAATTAACCCAATTATTATGTTTAATAATAGGCTGGATCTCGGTTTTAATTAATGGGGAAGCCGCAACAAAAGGTTCAGCTTCCAATTTCTGATCTTTTCTAGTAATTAAGAGATCTTCAGCAGGAGGATGAACTTCAATTTTGATTTCTCCTTTCTTATTAGTCCAATTCTTGTGATAAGAATTGAGTACTTTGATATTTTGTTGAATAGGGTACCACTCATGGAACCACTGAACAAAGTAGGTGACCTTTTGTGCTTGTTCTAAAGTCTCATAATAGATTTTTTTAATAATTTGTTGTTCTTCTGTATTAAAAGCTTCGAAGAACCAATTCCTAAAATCTTCATAAATTTCATTTTGGAATATTGAATTAATACTGATTCTTAAAGGTGATTTGGGTGTGAAATCCATTTAAACCCACATATCATTTGTAGAGTTTTCCTCTACTGGTTTAGTAGTATAAATTCCTTGGGGAATTTGGTAATCAGACATTCTATGCGGAAATTTTAAAATTTTTAAAACATGTATACAACATACAAAAAGATAGCCCCAAAAACCATGTAGCAATTTAACGATTGCGCGTATCGTGCAAGTATAAAAGCGGAGGTTTTGGGTCTTACTGAAAATTGCTTCCAAAAGCTTCCGGTTGATGAAGATGCAGAGACAATCAATTGTCGGTTAGTTCAACGATCATTTACTCACAGAGGTCAACACGTCCCTCCTTCAAAATAAGTCCACACGAATGGATGAAATCACCGAATAAAAAATTTCGATAGCAATTTTTAATCCGTTTTGTTCAACCCAAAAACCAAGGAAAAGTTTCTAGTTTTTCTAATTGAGAAAGTAGTAGAAAAGAAAAGTCAAGGAAAGCTTTCTTGGTTTCCTAGCTTTTGAATCAAGTAACCAAAAGGATACTCCAACATGAGTTTTTGAAGAGAAACGACCGAAATCAATTCTCCAAGAATTGATGATACGTTTTTTATAACGTATCATTAACTTTCCTACTAAATGATCAAAACCATAATGTGTCATATAATCTAATTTGTACACAATAATGTCTAGGTTCATTTGTAAGAAGATATGGTAATATAATTAATACCATCTAATGCCATATTAAAATAACTTTTATCTAATATTAGCAATGTTACCCCTCATTCTCATTTTTTTTTCAAATTAACTGGATGGACTCCATTAGCGAGCCTAATTAAATATTGGGTTGGACTTTAAAAAATAAAAATAAAAATCCCATCAATTAATCTAAATTAATTGACCAAGCCTAAATTTAATTAAATCGATCAAATCAATTTCATCCATCAATTAATCTCTACTAGTCATCTGCGTCCAACAATTTGGATCAATTCTTTTATTGAACAAATGAATCCTTCCATTCTTAGTGTGTGACCCTTTAGGTTCACAACTAATGTTAGTTGTAAGCTTACAACTATTTTGTAATTTACGAATAACAATTTATTGTATTAAATAATTCAATTAGTTAATATATACTTGAAATTAACTCATTAATTTCAAGAACCTACAAATCGTGGGAACACCTAGCAAGTAGCACGAATACTCAACAATAGGTGAAATAGCGAGTAAACCTATTTCAATTACGAGTGCATACATGTACTGTCCTTTCGACATCTAATTTCCCGATTAAATCTAGGATAAGAATTATAAGTCAAAATCCAATTGATTTAATAACTGTGATTCCATTTCAAGTACCAATGATTCCTTTATGAATCAAATTCATCATGCCTTGGCCAAGGTCTTCGAATCATGAACTATGAAAAACACAGGAAATTCTCTTATCACCTGACAAGTGTTGAATTCTATATTAGCCACTGATTAACCTCCATGCACACCAATGCAACACCCGAAATACACATTTGCGATTGTCAATCAATTAGAAAGTAAATCAAAGTGTTACATGATGTACACAAGCTTACTATCGTGCCTCAAGTCCGAGGACTAATCATGTATTATCACAACGTGAAAAATTCTTAATTTGACAAATAAAACTTCAATTTAAGAATTCTCAACGGGTCATGTTCAGTGAACTTGTTCTCTAACAAGCACCTGCAATATATGTACTTGCGTCACAACACTGATGCTAATGAAATGCAACATCCTCATCATACGTGCATACATCATACGCATAAGTCTCACAAGGCTATTCAATGTCCTTGTCTTGAAAAGCCAACCGACTTAGAACCAATTTAAGACCAAAGCCCTAGAAACATATTTCATGATTACCATCAAATGTGCAACCATGCTCCATAGCTAAAATTGGTCTAAAGACTTTATCATATATTTATAAACAATTAATAATATAAATATAAGATAAATAAATACCTTCATTTAAATATAAATTCTAATAAAATTGTTTTACAAGTGGAATAAAAATCTAATCTAATTGGAACGACGGACATTATAATCTAACAATCTCCCACTTGCCCCTAGTTCCAATTGCCCACATATTTTAGGCCCATCCTCTCGAGATGTCCGTCAAATATCTTCAGTGATAGGGGTTTAATCAACGGGTCTGCTACATTTTCTGCTGAAGCGACTCGATCTACAACGACATCGCCTCTACCAATGATCTCTCTAATTAGGTGGTATCGCCTCATTATGTGCTTGGATCTTTGATGAGATCTCGCCTCTTTTGCTTGCGCTTTAGCTCCGTTGTTATCTCAATAAACCATTATTGGATCAACAGCGGATGGAACTACACCCAACCCTTGGATGAAGTTTCGTATCCAAACAGCCTCTTTTGCTGCATCTGATGCAGCTATGTATTTAACCTCAGTAGTAGAGTCTGTAGTTGTTTCTTGTTTGGAACTTTTCCAACTGACTGCTCATCTATTAAAGGTAAATACATACCCAAACATCGATTTTGAGTCGTCTACATCGGACTGAAAACTAAAGTCAGTGAACCCCTCTAGTTTCAATTCTCCATTGTCGTATACCATAAAGATATCCTTAGTTCTTCTTAAGTATTTAAGAATCATCTTAATGGCCTTCCAGTATTCATCCCCTGGATTGGACTGATATCTGCTCGTGACACATAGATCATGTGCAACATCAGGCCTTGTACACAACATTGCATACATTATGCTCCCAATAGCGGATGCATAAGGTATGCGAGACATACTTTCTCTTTCCTCAGGAGTCTTGGGAGCCATTGCTTTAGAAAGTGAAACGCCATGACTCATTGGTAGGTATCCACACTTGGATTCCTCCATGCTAAACCTCTTTAGCACTTTGTCTATGTACATGGATTGGGATAGTCCTATCATCCTTCGTGATCTATCTCTATAGATCTTTATCCCTAGGATAAAAGATGCATATCCCAAATCCTTCATGGAGAACTGTTTAGACAACCACGCCCTTGTTGATTGCAACATGCCTACATCATTGCCGATAAGTAGAATGTCATCAACATATAAAACAACAAATGCAACTGCGCTCCCACTAACCTTCTTGTAAACACATGGTTCATCCGGATTCTTGTGAAAATCAAACATTTTGATCGCTTCATCAAATCGAATGTTCCAACTCCTAGAAGCCTGTTTGAGTCCATAAATGGACCTTGGAGTTTGCAAACCTTTTGCTCACTTTCCTTGGATATGAAGTCCTCTGGCTGCTTCATATAGATCTCTTCCTTAATGTTTCCATTAAGGAAAGTAGCCTTCACATCCATTTTCCATATCTCATAGTCATAATACGCTGATATGGCCAGTAAAATCCGAATGGATTTAAGCATTGCTACTGGTGAAAAAGTTTCCTCATAATCAACACCTTGTTTTTTAGTATAACCTTTTGCAACCAGGCGTGCTTTATAAGTTGCTACCTCTCCATCCACTCCAAGCTTCCGCTTGTAGACCCATTTGCAGCCAATGGGAACAATTCTTTGTGGTGGGTCCACCAAGGTCCAGACCTTGTTGGAATACATGGAGTCCATTTCAGACTGCATGGCTTATTTCCATTTCTTGGAGTCGATGTCTGACATCGCTTCTCCATAGTTCTTTGGATCATTATCCAAAATAAGTCCCTCTTCTTAGTTCTTTAATAAAAGATTCAGTTTTTGAGGTGCTTTTGACACCCTTCCTGATTTTCGAAGAGGTTGTGTTTCAGATGGTCCAGCTTCGGCTGGTCTGTTATCTGCGACAATTTTGGGAATATTCTGTGGTTCTTGAATTTCTTCAAGCTCCACAACCCTGCCACCCTTTTCACAAATAAATTCTTCTTCAAGAAAAGTGGCATTCCTCGAAACAAACACTTTTTGTTCCGAAGGATCGTATAAATAATATCCAATAGATTCTTTTGGATACCCCACGAATTTACATAATTTGGATCTCATATCCAACTTATCTCCCCCTTGCTGCTTCACATAAGCATCACACCCCCACACCTTAAGGTACTTGTAGGAAGGTGTCTTACCACACCACATCTCATATGGTGTACTGGGCACGGCTTTACATGACACTTTATTCAATAGATGTGCTGCCGTTTCTAAGGCATAACCCTAGAATGAAAGAGGTAAAGTCGTGAAACTCATCATCGATCGAACCATGTCTAACAGGGTTCGATTCCTACGCTCCGAAACTCCATTGAGTTGTGGAGTAGCAGGAGGAGTCCAATGTAAGAGAATTCCATTCTCCTTTAGATAATCAAGGAACTCGGTACTCAAGTATTCTCCTCCTCGATCAGATCGAAGGGTCTTAACACTGCGACCAATTTGTTTCTCCACCTCGCACCTAAATTCTTTGAACTTTTCAAATGCTTCAGATTTAAGCCTCATAAGGTACACATATCCATACCTAGAATAATCATCGGTAACAGTTATGAAGTAGTGATAGTTCCCATGCGCACTAACACTTAGTGGTCCACAAACATCTCTATGGATCAAATACAACAGACCATTGGCTCGCTCCACATTTCCAACAAATGGTGATTTGGTCTTTTTTCCTTTTAGACACGATTCACACGTTGGCAACTTTTGCTCATCCATAAGGTCGAGCTTTTGTCCTAACTTGTGCATCCTCTTTTCTGTAATGTGACCCAATCTAGCATGCCAAAGAGTGGAAGAACTTTGATTATCTAATTTTCTTTTCTTGTTTTGTTGAATTGTGTGTATGGGGCTATCAAGATTAACAATGTACAAACAATTCTTCAAATAACCGGTATATTTAAAAACATAATCCTTGAAAATGGAACAACTTCCATTCTCAATAATAAACTTAAAACCTTCTTTGTCCAAAACAGGAACAAAGATAATATTCTTAACAATATCCGGAACATAAAGACAATTGTTCAAACACAAATTAAAACAATTTTCTAAAGTAAGATAAACAGTCCCAATAGCTAATGCAGCAACTCTTGCTCCATTTCCCATCCTAAGGACCTTGTCCTTTCTGTCCAGTTTCCTACTTCTTGCCATTATTTGCAAATCATTGCAAATATGTGAGCCACAACTGGTATCTAATACCCAAGAAGCATCATTAACAGATAGATTAACTTCAACAAAATATATACCTGAACTTTTCAGGCTCGCAAGGTACTCCTTGCAGTTTCTCTTCTAATGCCCTAATTTGCCGCAATGGTTGCATTTGTCATCGGTTTGAGAGTTAACCTTTTTCTTACCTTTGTTCTTTGCCTTTTTGTTGGGCTTCGAGGAACTCTTTCCTTTCTACTTCCTCTTATTATTAGACTTTGGAGTCTTTGAACCAGAAGAGGATCCAACAAGGAGGACCGGCTTATCCTTCTTGATAGTGGATTCATCAGTTGTCAACTTATTCACCAACTCAGGGAGACTAGTTTCCATAGAGTGCATGTTAAAGTTAACAACAAACGTGTCAAACGAGGGAGGCAGAGATTGCAACACAAGGTCCACATAGAGCTCATTGTCCATAACGACTCCAAGGGACTCGAGCCTTTCGATGAGTGGGATCATCTTCACTCCATGGTCATGGACTGAAGAACCCTCAGTCATACGACTTCTAAAAAGCTCCTTAGATATCTGATATCTAACTTGCCTTGCACTCTCACCATACAACTCTTGTAGGTGAACAAGGATCTCATGTGCAGTGTGAAAAACATCATTCTGCCTTCGTAGCTCAACTGACATTGATGCTAACATGTAACATCTATCTTAGATATTGTCATCAACATGACGAAGATATTCTCCATAGGCATCTGATACCTGGTCCTCAGGTGGTGGAGGAGGCTTTGTGTCAAGCACATAAGCTTTCTTCTCAAAATCAAGAACAATCTTAAGGTCTCTCAACCAATCATTAAAGTTTGGGCCAGTTAACTTGTTTTGCTCAAGAATTGATGTGATTGGATTCTTAGCCATTTTAGTAGAGTTATCTACAAAATAAACGAAGCAGAAAATGAGTAAAATATGGAATATATATTTACATTCAATATAGGGTCTTTCATATTCAATGTCACCCACTATTTTATTTAAAACTATAAACCCCAAAATAGATTTTAGAAAATCAATTTTTTTCTTAGTGGGCTTGAAGCCCAATAGAAACATTTCACACCTTAATTTTATGAGCCCATGAAATATTTCCATCGGTAGTCAACTCTTTGACAATTGTATCAATATACAACCCTCAAGATTATTTAGTCTCATCACTTCTCATATACCCCAATTTTATGAGCTCATATGGTATTAAATGTCAAACATAACCCATCAAACCATCGTGTAGATGGAGTATTTAGAGTCTCACGACTCACGGTCAACCTAAAAACAAGTCCATCCCATGAGCATCTATATGCTTGGTAGGGATCACAGCTTTCTCACATAAAATCACTCCACGACTCATGGTCAATGACTAAAAGCGGTAACATCGTCATGTCATCTACCTTTGATGGAAGACATGGAACAATATGTCTAACATATCTTTATCCATATTTGTTTGATATAAATTTAATCAAATTAAATTTCTTTTAAGTTTCAAAAACTTGGGGTTTCCCTTTCAAGACCTCATCCAATTAATTTACTAGGTGGATTTATATATAGCGCAATATATCATCATATGAGCGCAAGCATAAAGCATTAAATATGTAACGCCCCATAATCTTGCATGTGCATTCTATGCTTGTCTTTACACTTTCTTGGTTGATTGTGAGCTTGTTTACTTAATATATAAACGTTTTAGAATCATTCATAGATCATTCTAGAAGTCCATAACATGCTTAGAATCATATAAACTTGTTTGTTGAATCGCCGGTTTAATCGCGTTGAAGTTAGCCTTAGCAATTCCTCTCGTTGCTCGTATTTGCTTCTATTTCGACGTACGAAGTGTTCGTTGAGTTCTTGGCTTTATATTCAGGTCTTAATCATGTTGAAACAAATCTCTTTCATGTCCAAGATATCCTAGTTTGAATGGCGTTTGATTGTAGTTTGATTCGTTGTTCATTCGTCGCGTGGTTCGCGCCATGTTCTACCTTGTTCCGGTTGTTGTTCGGGTGTGTTTCCGACTCGTTTTGAGTAGGGTTAGACCTTAGAATGGTTGCCCAAAAGTTTGGGGCCATTTAGATCAAGTTTAGATCAAGTTTTAGAGGTTCTGGAGCCGAGGCGGCCGCATGGCACCGGGTGAGGCGCCCGCCTCAAATGCAGGGAGCAATTGCAAAGTGGACTGAACTTGGGAGAGGCCTCAGTGGTTGAGGCGGCCGCATGGGAGTAGGTGAGGCGCCCGCCTCACCTGCAGATCTGTTACGGGATTTTTCTTCCCCTGTTTTGAGTTGTGTCGTGAAATGCCTATCCTACCCCCATTAAACCCCCTCTAAACCCTTCCTAACTACCCACACTTAGTCCTAATCAAGTCCTAACACTAATTAGAAGTTGATTTAGGTTGGTTTAGTGTTTGATCACTCCCTAATTTCCACTAATTGCACTTGAGAAATTCCCCTTGTACCCTTCTCTTGTTGGAGGTATAAATACCAAGCCTTGGCCAAATTTTCAGTAAATCCTTCATTTGTTCATCCTATTCTCACAAGTTAGAGAGAGAGTGAGTTGGGGGCTTGAGTTTTGAGCCCTAGCTTCATCTTCTTCCTCCGATCCCCAAGGATTCCACCGTTCGATCGCCGCCAAACTTCGGATTCTCGACGGGTGAGACGAAAGGAACGACTTCACCGTTTAGATTTGGATTCTCTTGAGTTTTTATCCAAGCTAGGTAAGTTACTCTTCTTCATTTTAGTTCTCATTGACCCTAAGGAAACAAAGTTTATGATGTGTGAGGTCAATGAGGACACATAATTGCTTCCTATGCTTTCCATTTGAATTTTAAATGTATGAATTTGCTAGGAGCATGTCTAGGTGAATTTCTTGCCTTTGGGAGTTTAAATTACTCTTTCATTATGTTAATTGAGGTCTTGAACATGTTATAAATATGTAGTATGTTTGTTGTTGAAAGTGATATTATTTGGGAATGCCCTAAATTATGCCTATGTGGTATGTGTGAAAATTGTTATGTATTGTATCCTCAATATTGGACTACAAGAAGAACATGAATTACATTGAAATGGTTTGGGGGAATTTATACCCTTGTTGAACTTAGAAGTGACCTAGGTTGGGTTGTGAAGCATATAGCTTCATTTTCCCCAAAATTGGGAATTTAGAGAAGAGACTCAACGGAGTCGACTCTAGGGAAGAATTGAACATGTTAAGCTCTAATTTCAATCCCTACGAAGTTTGCACACCGTTTGATTTGGTTTACTCAAGTATGAGTTTGATTTAATTGATTATAACAAGTTGTTATGAAAGATTGGTTTTGAGCAATTAATTGCCTTGATGTGTTTTCTGGTAGAGATTAACACCTTACTTTGTCGGACGAGTCGCTCTTGTCGGATTCGGTCCTTAATTGGTTTAAAGTCAAGTAAATATCTACTTGTGCATTGCATTGAGTCCAGCTGGCGTAATTTGGTTTGTTTATTGAGTCAAGGTGGGACGATGCATCGCCTTCACGAATTATGGGATTCGTGCTTGCTATGGATCGCCGCACCTGGGACTTCACACACACCTCCACTGTGGGCCGCAGTGGGGAAGTAGCCCCTTTGCCGTATCAGTTAAGTGCCGCATTGGCTTGCTATTGAGATCGAGTAGGTTCTCGGTATGAGTCGATGAATTCACATAACATCGATGGCACGAACTAGTAACAGAATGTTTTGCAGGAGCTACGAAGCGGCCGTGACTATCATATCCTACTTGTATGATTTACTTTACGCACTTATGTGAATAAGGTGCTAAGTGTTAAATGATGATGATATGCCATAATTGTGATAAATGTCATGCTATAACATGAACATGCATATTTTGGTAACTTACTAAGTCTTTCGACTTACCCTATTTGTTTGCTTTGTTTTCCTTAGATCAAAGCCGAGGAGACGTCCCACGCTAGATTCACGTATTCGCTTGGACGTTGTGAGCGAGGTTGCTCTTTTGGACTTTAACTGGTTAATCTTTTATTTTGGAAAGGACGTTGGGAAGCAAGTCATGTAGACTTGGCTTGGGGTTTTGTTGTTGTAGTAACTTAAATATTTGATACTTGTAAATCTTTTGGTATGCCGACTTTATGTCGAGCTTGTTTATATGTTGTTGGTTCATCACCGTTTCTTCCGCTAAAGCTTGTTTAAAGTATTATTGTTGTTGTTATCTCCGGCATGTTGTGGCCGTTGAGTTTTATAAGCATGTGTTAATTGTAGGAGTAGTTGTTGGGTTCCGGCTGTAACGTCGCCGATGACTTGTTTAATTTAAGTTGTTTTTCCGGCCAAGTGTAGCCGAGTTGTTATTCGTATGCAATGTTGCGCCACATGAATTTCGTAAACCTACTTGCGCATGCTTGTGTGTTTAACTTGATTATTTGGACGGCGCGATTCGGGATCTCGCATTGGGGTCCGGGTCGGGTCGTCACAAAATAAATCTAGCATACAACCTATGCAAAAACGGTGGGATGATCATGGCCAACCTATGCGACCCATTTGAGCCAAAAATGGGTCATGGTCAATCTAAGGGATAAAATAAATAGAACTACTTCTATTACATTTTATTATAATTACCCATACAAGCATGAGTCTTCATATTCTATTCTATTACATTTGCAAGATCTACCCACACAAACGTGGGTCTTCGCATCGAACGTCCTCCAATTCAAAAATTAAAGAAACTCACCACCTAGTCTATTCTCAATGCAAAAATTTAAAGAGCTTACAAATAATAGAATAAGAGGCTCGCAGGCCCCAAAAACCCAAAGATAAATACATCCAATCACATTGGTCATAGGCTCATGATCATCCCGAAATAAATCATGCTAAGCATTTATCACATAAATATAAAACATAAAAAGATACCAATTGTATGTATCAATTTAATTTTGGGATAAACATTTCTTGAATATTCATAAAAACTATTTTATTAAGTATTAAAATTAACGTTTTAATTTTAAAACCTGAATAATACGAGAAAAATTAAAATGAAGAAGAAACTATCAAGAGGGTCACGGCTGGAAGGAAAAATTTCAAAACTGTTCATTTTGATCTAACTTGTTACCAAAAGTCTTGCTTTCTCGTTGGAACAAAATAATATTAAGATTGATTTTGATTTCTAAAATCAAAACACATCTCATCAAATGTAGTACATGGTCATAACACAAAACAATATAAAATTGTTTGAATGTTTCAAAACATAGCAGAAAAGGACGAACCCGAGACCGAGATCATAAAACAACTAAAATTGATCAAATCTTGGATTGGATTCTTGACTTTCAAGTTTCAAAAACATTACACCATGTTAGCAGTGAACTAACCAAAACACAAAGGGAAAATCCGGGCGTTCGAGTTTTTTTTTTCTTTCCACCGAATCAAAAAAATTCAAAGAATTCAAAATCCTTTCAATTTTTTTTTTAAAATTAAGAAATCAAATTTCTTCAACCATCTCATTTTCCGATTTAAGTTTTTATCACAAATATTAAAACAACTAAAACACATTTTATCACACATACAACTATCCATTAAACATATTTTAACACATTAAAACATGTTTATAAACGCAAACATACTTGCACAATTGCGAAACCGTGGCTTTGATACCACTGTTGGGCTCGCTAGATTGCGGGGCTAATCGCAATGGAAAATTTAAAACATGTATACAATATACAAAAAGATAGCCCCAAAAACCATGTAGTAATTTAACGATCACGCGTATCGTGCAAGTATAAAAACACAGGTTTTAGGTCTTATCGAAAACCGCTTCCAAAAGCTTCCGGTTGATGAAGATGTAGAGACAATCAATTGTCGGTTAGTTCAACGATCCTTTACTTGCAGAGGTCCACATGTCCCTCCTCCAAAGTAAGTCCACACGAATGGATGAAATCACCAAATCAAAAATTTTGCTAGCAATTTTTAATCCGTTTTGTTCAACCCAAAAACCAAGGAAAAGTTTCTAGTTTTTCCAATTGAGAGAGTAGTAAAAAAGAAAAAGTCAAGGAAAGCTTTTTTGGTTTCCTAGCTTTTGAATCAAGTAACCAAAATGATACTTCAACGTAAGTTTTTGAAGAGAATTGACCGAAATCAATTCTCCAAGAATTGATGATACGTTTTTTATAACATATCATTAACTTTCCTATTAAATGACCAAGACCCTAATGTGTCATACAATCTAATTTGCACACAATAGTGTCTAGGTTCATTAGTAAGAAGATATGATAATATAATTAATACCATCTAATGTCATATTAAAATAACTTTTATCTAATATTAGCAATGTTACCCCTCTTTCTCAATTTTTTTTTTCAAATTAACTGGATGGACTCCACTAACGAGCCTAATTAAATATTGGGTTGGACTTTAAAAAATAAAAATAAAAATCCTATCAATTAATCTGGATTAATTGACCAAGCCCAAATTTAATTAAATCGATCAAATTAATTTCATCCATCAATTAATCTCTACTACTCATCTGCGTCCAACAATTTGGATCAATTATTTTATTGAACAAATGAATCATTCCATTCTTAGTGTGTGACCCTTTAGGTTCACAACTAATGCTAGTTGTAGGCTTACAACTATTTTGTAACTTATGAATAACAATTTATTCTATTGAATAATTCAATTAGTTAATATACTTGAAATTAACTCATTAATTTCAAGAACCTACAAATCGTGGGAACACCTAGCAAGTAGCACGAATGCCTAGCAATAGGTGAAATAGCGAGTAAACCTATTTCAATTACGAGTGCATACATGTACTGTCCTTTCGACATCTAATTTCCCGATTAAATCTAGGATATGGATTATAAGTCAAAATCCAATTGATTTAAGGCTTAAATCACAATTTGGTCACCCTACTTTCCAGCTTTTTGCAATATGATCACTCTACTATTTTTTTTTTCAATTTAGTGACTATACTTGGCAAATCAAGTCAATTAGGTCACTGAGGTTTATTTCCGTTAGTTAGATGGACGGAACTGTATGAATTGACCAAAATGCCCTTACTAATGTTAAGGGTTTTTAGTTTAAAATGTTAATAGTTAAGGGGTTAAACTAAACAATTAAATTATTAATATTTATTTTATATTCCCAATATATATATATATATATATCCCTAATTGTAAACCTCCAGCCTTCACGCACATCAGCGGCCAGTGGCCTCCTTCCTGCTCCATCTCCGGCCAAATCCACCCCTGCTTCATTGCCGACCCCTCCTCATCTGCTATCATCTCCAGCCAGTTTCTCAATCATCTCTCATCTCTTCATCTCCCATCTCTCTCTCTCTTCTTCGTCTACAACCCTAGATCCGGACAAATCTCAGTTCCTAAGCTCTCTGCCATCACCGCACGAACCCAACTCTGCCATCCACCATAACAAATGGCGGAAACCCATTGACCAAAATCGCGAGAAACTCATTGGTAGACACATCCCGATTTCACCCTAATTCGATACAATTTTGAAGAACTCTTCAATGGCGGCGTAAGCGAGATGTCGGTCGAGCAGAACCCAAGCTCCAGTCAGTGGTCGGAAAGATGGAAACCTTATTAATCCGAGCAATCTTGCTACCCCATTTCTACCTTATTTATCCCTTTCTCTCTCTCTCTCTCACACACACACACACAAGGAAAAAAACAGATCTTGAAATCGTTGCAGATCTTGAAATTGTTGCAGATCTTGAAATCGTTGCAGATCTTGGCTAACCCAAAATCGGCAATCTTGAGATGGTTAACAATATTTCCGGTTTAGTTCTGATCGGAAAGACAAGGATATTGGCGGTGTTTGAGATCACAAAGGCACATATCCTTCTTCATGAATATGGTCGATACCCATTAGTAACATATACGCGTACCAACTAACTTTTGATTCTTCGGGAAATCCTTTATGGCCTCGTCGAGCATTGATAAGATCAGCTAGGGTACCTCCAAGAGCATACTCAAGTAGAAGATTGTAGACTTGTTTACCATTTTCTACACTAAAATCATCACCAAAGCAACGAACAATTTCGGGACATCCACGCAACTCGTATAAGAACTTACCTTCCTCGACAAGAGAAGACGAAGCTCCCTAATCGCGCTCTTCATCGCTACACATGAAACTTGATCGAAGAGATAATGAAAGGGTGGTGTCGACAATGGCGAGTGATGCAAGGAAAACGGTGCCATAAGAACCTATGCCGAGTACTTTGCTTTTAAGGAAAACAGATCTTTTAAGTGGGGGTATTTTCGGGTTTTTATATTTTAAAAAAGTTTTCCATCCAAAAAATTGGATGGAGTGATGAACGTGAAAATAAAGCCAAGTATAATGATGAAATAGAAAAAAAAATTAGTAGAGTGATCATATTGCAAAAAGCTGGAAAGTAGGGTGACCAATTTGTGATTTAAGCCTTGATTTAATAACTGTGATTCCATTTCAAGTACCAATGATTCCTTTATGAATCAAATTCATCATGCCTTGGCCAAGGTCTTCGAATAATTAACTATGAAAAACACAAGAAATTCTCTTATCACCTGACAAGTGTCGAATTCTATGTTAGCCACTGATTAACCTCCATGCACACCAATGCAACACCCAAAATACCCCTTTGCGATTGTCAAGCAATCAGAAAGTAAATCAAAGTATTACATGATGTACACAAGCTTACTATCGTGCCTCAAGTCCGAGGATTAATCATGTATTATCGCAATGTGAAAAATTCTTAATTTGACAAATAAAACTTCCATTTAAGAATTCTCAATGAGTCATGTTCAGTAAACTTGTTCTCAAACAATCACCTGCAATATATGTACTTGCGTCACAACGCTGATGCTAATGAAACGGAACATCCTCGTCATACGAGCATACATCATATGCATAAGTCTCACAAGGTTATTCAATGTCCTTGTCTTGAAAAGCCAACCGACTTAGAACCAATTTAAGACCAAAGCCCTAGAAACATATTTTATGATTACCATCAAATGCGCAACCATGCTCCATAGCTAAAATTGGTCTAAGAACTTTATCTTATATTTATAAACAATTAATAATATAAATATAAGATAAATAAATACCTTCATTTAAATATAAATTCCAATAAAATTGTTTTACAAGTAGAATAAAAATCCAATCTAATTAGAACGATAGACATTCTACTCTAACATATATATATAGAAAGAGAGAGAGAGAGAGAGAGAGAGAGAGAGAGAGAGAGAGATAGCTTCCTCCTTCTGAACATGGCCGCTTTATCTTTTGAGAGATCTTGTCGAAGTAATGCGGTCGCTTGACGTGATCGCTTTAGGACTGCTCTGATGCCCGACGTGGTCGCTTCTTTGATGACACGACTGTCTTGACAGACGTGACCGCCTTTGTGTGATAAACTCAAAAGTCTGTACCGCATTGGGTGTAGCCCACCGCACACCCCTTCGTGGCACAACAAAGTTCTACAACCTGCGAGGTCAGTCCTTCTTCGTTTTGCTCCACTCCGGAGGACTTAGCCTTTAGCTTGATAAATCAAGTCATTTCATTCTCAACAGAAGAATTTTGTTTTGTACTACAAATTGAACACTGCACCAAAACACAATATTATATGTAATTCTTCTCATCGAATTGATATCACGTAGCACAAATATCAATCACAATTCCACGCAACAAATCCTTTGATGGTTGATTAGAGAGAGTATTTTGGTGAGATGCAATAATTTCTTGAGCGAGAAGAATTAGCTACACTTATGGGCTTATTTTTATTTTTTTGTGACTATACTCCCAACTACATTTGTTTCTAAATAAGTTCCTATTTTCTTTTTTAATCTGTTCAAAAATAGTTTTGTTCTTAAACGTCTTAAAAAACACATTTATCGGTTTACTCTTACTTTTTCTTTTAACTTTAATTATAAGCCAATACACACGAGCTTTAAAAAAATATACTATATCAATTTTTATAAAAGAGTCGATTAAATTTTCTTTATTTGTGTCTTTTTTCATGTGATTCAAAATAGTGTACTGAATCAAGCTTAGCTTGTCGGATCTATCTTCAGGTTCCTGCTTATGATTTGGCACTGTGAAGAGCTTAAGGGAAAATTTACCATAATAGGCATTTTAAAGACAGAAAAATACGAGATTCTCAGTCAATCGTTCAAAGTGGAGTAAGATATTTAGAAACTAATAAAGTTTAGGAATAATGACATAGTCTTTTCATTGATATGGTGAACATATTTATAAGGTTACAATACTTGCTACACAAGTTTAACCTAGATAGTCTAAATACAAGAGGGATTAGGAAACCTAATTACAAGAGGGATTAGGAAACATAAATACAAGTAAATTAGGAAAGTATAAACTAAAGATAATTATAATATATTACAAATATATTATATTCTCTTATATGCTCCCGTAAGATGGATAACCATTAGGAGAGACCAATCTTGAGAAAAATATGCTGACAGCGCATGAGTTGACAATGCGAGGGAGTGGTCGGCAGTGAGCTGGTGAGAGTCAGGGCTTACGAGGAGACCTTGGTGTGCTCGAAAAGCGAGCTGTTGAGGAAGGGGTCTTCGGCGAGCTGGTGAGAGCCTGGATTTGCCAATGAGACCTTGGTTTACTCGAGAAGCGAGCTATGAATCTTCGGAAAGCTGGATCTTCCGAGGAAGGCGAGCTTATGAGAGCCGGGCTGGAGAGGGATGAGTCTTCGGCAAGCTGGCGAGAGCTGGGTTTGGCCGATGAGTCCTTGAGGTGCTCGAGGAGGGAGTTGTTGAGGGACAAGCCAGTGATGAGAGAGGGGCCTCAGCGAGCTGGTGAGAGCCGGGTTTACTTAGGATGCCAGAGTTGCTCGAGGAGCGAGCAGTTGAGGGAGAACGTGAGGTGAGAGGGGCCTCGACGAGCTGGTGAGAGCCAGGTTGACCGAGGAGTCCATGAGGTGCTCGAGGAGCGAGTTGTTGCGTGAGAACTTTAGCGAGCTGGTGAGAATCGAGTTTGCCGAAGAGTCCATGAGGTGTTCGAGGAGCGAGCTGTGGAGCGAAGACTTCAGCGAGTTGGTGAAAGCTGGGTTTGCCGATGAGTCCATGAGGTGCTCGAGGAGCGAGTTGTTGAGGGATGACTTCAACGAGTTGGTGAGAATTGGGTTTGCCGAGGAGTTCGTGAGGTGCTCGAGGAGCGAGCTGTTGAGGAAGGGCCTCGGAGAGCTGGTTAGAGTTGGGTTTACCGAGGAATCCTTGGGATGTACGAGAGGCAAACAGTGGAGGGAGGATGTTAGTGAACTGGTGAGAGTCGGGTTTACCGAGGAGTCCATGAGGTGCTCGAGGTACGAGCTGTTGAGGGATGACTTCAGTGAGTTGGTGAGAACCGGGTTCACCGAGGAGTCCGTGAGGTGCTCGAGGAGCGAACTGTTGAGAGAGGGCCTCGGCGAGCTGGTTAGATCTGGGTTTGCCGAGGAATCCTTGGGATGCACGAGAGGCAAACAGTGAAGGGAGGACATCAGCGAGTTGGTGAGAGCCGGGTTTATCGAGGAGTCTGGAGTTGCTCGATAAGTGAGCTAATTTAGGGAGGACCTCGACGAGCTGGTTAAAGCTGGGTTTGTCGAGGAATCCTCGGGTTTTTTGAGGATTAAGCAATTAAGGGAGGGCGTCAGGTAAGAGGGGCCTCGGCGAGCTGGTGAGAGAGGGGTTTAATTCGGTAGAAGGAAGGTTGGCGGTGGCTGTGGTGGAAGGAGGTTTAGGGTATGAGAAGTTTGGTTGTCGGTGGCTGGGAAAGGACTCCAGCGAGCTAGTGAGAGCTTGGTTGGCCGATGTTTCCTTTAGATAGGTGGTGTGTGTAGCCATGAGTTGTCGAGGTAAGGGAGGGGTGGCGGTTGTGGTGAGGTTGACGGCGACTGCGGAATGAGGTTTGGTTTGGTGGAAGTTTGGTTGATGACGGTTGAGAAGGGATGTCGGCAAGTTGGTCAGAGCTTGGTTTACCGATGTGACCTTTAGTTGCACGAGGGGGTGGAGAGGTCTCGACAGGCGATGGGTATAACCATGAGTTGTCGAGATAAGGGAGGGATGACGGCTGTGGTGAGGTTGGCAACGGCTGTGGAAGGAGGTTCGATTTTGGTGGAAGTTTGGTTGGCGGTGGAAAGTTGCCGAATCTGAAATTGGGGTTGGTGTTCAGATCTGGGTTGGCAGCGACTTTGGTGGGAGGAAAGTATATGGAGGCAAAGGGTAGGTTGTGGTGGGAGGAAGTTTTGGGTTGAGGAGGTTTTAGGTTTGTGAAAGATGGTGGTTGTAGGTTTTAAGAGCGAGGCTCTGATACCATCTAGAAACTAATAAAGTTTAGGAATAATGACATAGTATTTCCATTAATATGGTAAATATATTTATAGGGTTACAATACTTGCTACACAAGTTTAACATAGATAGTCTAAATATAAGAAGGATTAAGAAACTTAAATACAAGAGAGATTAGAAAACCTAAATATAAGTAAAGTAGGAAAGTATAAACTAAATATAATTATAATATATTGCAAATATATTATATTCTCTTATAAGATATGCATGGAAAAGTGCTCAAGTTTATTTTCGCTAATAGATGGAGATAGATTTCTCAAAAGTTTATACATATATGAGAAAGCACTCAAGTCCATTTTCGCTAGTGAACTTATCTCAATTTCTCAAGATTATTTAGGAACGAAGAGAGTAATACAAAGTTAAGACTCAACCGATCCGTTTGGGCGGATGCATTGAATTGGATCATATGCCCATTTTAGAACGAAAAGTAATAAATAGGAGTAATAATTTTCATACATAGGGGTATGAGAGTTGACAAGGGTACTAAAGCAAATTTTTGAGGCCGTTTGTTCTAATCTCCATACCAAGGGGTCACAATTATCTATCAATTTTTTTTAGTTCAACACATGATCAAATTAGAAAGAACTCAAAAGCATAGTTAGTAAAAATGTATATAATGCACGTGTAATACACATAGGTTTGAAATTTTTTAAAAAACTTTTGTTTACCGTACCTGAACCAAACTTAATTTACTCGTACATTTGACTTGAAATGTACAGTACACGTAAGAAACTTTAAGCATATTTTACTTCATGTATAAAACTCTGGTATATACAAAATTTTGATATTATTTTATTTCAATAATTCAATTTATGTTATTAATATTTTGTAAATTAATCAAATAAGATATTTAGCATGAAAATATTAATTATGAAGTCTAAGTGCTTGTTTGGTGCAGTGTTTTGACCAAAATGTTGGTAAGAAATGCAGTGTTTTCTTTTTTAAAGTGTTTTAATGCAACGTTTTAAAACGCAGCGTTTTAAAAATGTGTTGTGTTTTAAAAATGTGTTGCGTTTACAACTACTCTATTTATGAAAATAACGTTTTCAAATAGTTTCTCAAACGTGTTTACAAAAAAACAACTGTATTTTGAAAACGTTGTGTTTTCAAAACGATGCACCAAATGAGACCTAAGAAACTTTATTTGTTATGGCACGTACATACTTTTAGAATATACAAATATATATGCTTAATCATATTTTCATTGGATTATTAACCCATTTTTTTTCATAAATAGTAAATAATCTAAATATAATTGCTTTGAGAGTGTATTCATTTAAGTATACTAAAAATTAAAATATTTAAACTAAAAAATAATGAAATTATAAATATATTCATATAATATATAGCATATTTTTTGGTCCCATATATTTTAATTATATCTATATTATAAAAGAGATCAGGTGCTAACTAGCGGCCAGATCAAATTGTGTCAAACATAACTGACGGTTCAGATTGATTTGTAAATATGTGAGTTATATATAAACCCTTAGTTATGAGTTTTGTTTGAATAACCCCCTCTACAACCAATAATTATGTAATAAACCCTTAGTTATGCCATTTTTTAAATTATCCTCTCCACAACCAATTATAGTTACATGAATGCTTTCCTCTAACAAATTTTTTTAAACACATCATTTCGTTTGAGTTGACGAGGTGGTTATCTATAATTTATCTCGAGCATTCATTGAGTTGTTTTAATGAGATATTTGTTTGTAAGTTTTGTAATAAATTTTTGTAATTTTAAATATTTGTATTTTAATTTTATTATTAATATTTAGTTTGTAGTTTCTTAATTAATTGTTATCGTAATCAACTGAATCTCAATTTAATTTTTATCTGACCTAGATTTATTTTAAAAAAAAACATTTATTCGTAAGTTTTGTAATTTTAAATATTTGTATTTTAATTTCTTTATTTTTTTAAAATGTGTTCTAAGTTTTCCTTAATAGTCTGAAATATTTGTGATTTCAAAATAGTCTTTTGTTAGTTCACTATGTCTCATTCAATTTATTTTATATTTTTTGTTTGCTGAGATTTTCATTTTTTAAATTTATTTCAATTAACATGTGTTGCGTTGGTGTGTGTAAGAGATAATGTTTTTGGATACTTAATTATACTTTTTTTGGATGAGTTACAAAATTTTACAGCGAATAAAATGTTTTATCTCTTTAATTTTCGGGAAGTCGTCTTTTTTTGTGTGGTGTACATTGATCCGACACTTAAAAAATCTCAAGCATATACTAATCTATTCTCATCATGCTCGCTTCATACATTGATCACGTCTATACTAACACCGTGCCATAAACACAAACATAAAATCTAGTTCATATTATGCCCGTACAAACATATAGACCATTTTTCTCGTTTACATATTTTCATGCTAAACTTTTCATTGTAACTTTGAACAAAAAATCTAGTTCATATTAATTTATTCTCATCATGCTCGCTTCATACATTGATCACGTCTATGCTAACACTCGTTTACATACTAATTTATTCTCATCATGCTCACTTTATACATTGATCACGTCTATACTAACACCGTATCATAGACATAAACAAAAAATCTAGTTCATATTATACCCATACAAACATATAGACCATTTTTCTCGTTTACATATTTTCATGCTAAACTTTTCATCGTAACTTTGAACAAAAATCGTAATTAAACTTGTACGTTTGTTTTTCAAAAAAATGGTCCAAGTCCATGCCGCTCAAAAAGAATGAAGAAAATCTCACCAATATTTGAGGAGCAAGATATAGTAATTTTTCTATTTGGCAAAACACACAAACGGGCCACCCAACTTTGGACCATATTGCAATTCGGCCACCGAAACTTTGGTTCATCTATTTTGGCCACCCTACTTTAGTCTAGTTGCAAGCGAGCCCATTTTTTGGATGGCCGTTAGATTTAACCGTTAAGTGAACAATTAGATTTTAAAAGGGGTCAAATTGTAAATAATAGAATTTGGGGGTGTTGTAGATATCATCTTCATCTTTCTCTCTTTCTCTCTCAATCAAACACACAGATCTGTTCCTCCTCTGGCTTTCTTCGGCCAAACCAACAACGTTAAACCTCTCACATTGCCATTGAAAACCTTATCTTTGCCCTACTCCCCAAACCCCAAACTAGCGACACTTTCCCACTCCTCTTCTCTTACCCTTTTAGCCATGTCTGCCTCTACAGCTTCGTCTCCATTTCCTCTCTCTCACCTCCAATACCCCTCTTTCCAACCCTAAATCATCCACACCCACTTCCTTATCTTTCTTGACTTCCTCCCTCAAGCCTTTACCCAAACTGTTCTCGGTACCCACTTCGTTTAAACTCTTTGTGACCTCGTATTCGTTGCCGAGGTTTATCAGAACCGTTGCCGTTTCTAGCTAATTTGAGCTTGATGGGGAGGAACTCTCCGATGATGTGGGAGGGGTGGTTGGAGGAGAACTTCTTCAAAACCTTAAATTGTTTGTGGGTAATTTGTCGAGGCTTTTCAATAGGATTAGGAATTCTTCTGTGGGTTGGAGATGGGAGGGATGGGCTGCTTTGGTTTGAGCAGAGAGAGAGTGATGTAGAGGGGGATGGGCCGGAGCAGAACTTCTTCCCTGATCTTAAATTGTTTGTGGGTAATTTGTCGTTCAGTGTCGATTGGGAATTGCTGCTGGGTTGGAGATGGGAGGGATGGCTTGCTGGGTTTGAACGAAGAGAGGGAGAGTAGGCAGATTGGGAATTGCTTCAGACATGGCGGGTGTGGAAGCTTTGTTGGTGATTGCCGGATCACCAGAGAAAGGGAGGCGACAGGCGATAGATGGCAGCGGAAGAATACTCGCCGGCGAGCAGATCTAAGGCTGGATGTGAACTTGAAAAAGGGGCGATGAAGATCGCGGCTGGGAGATGTTGAAGGGCTGGAGAAGGTGAAGGGACCGGCTGTGGATTGTTGGGATTTGGCAGACATGGTGAGAGAGAGCTCCCTGCCATGGGGGCGATGACGGGTGAAGCTTTGCCGGAGAAGAAGGAGGAGCAGAGGAGTAGCCGCATTTCTTTTCCTTTTTTTATTGAATAATGTACTCAATTTGTTAGTTTTATTTTGTATTACACTTTGACCCCAACTCTTTGTACAAATGGCATATGTGATTATTTTTTTCAGTTAGACACTTAGACCCCTTTGAGTTTAACTTAACGGTTAAATCTAACGGCCATCCAAAAAATGGGCTCGCTTGCAACTAGACTAAAGTAGGGTGGCCAAAATAGATGAACCAAAGTTTCGGTGGCCGAATTGCAATATGGTCCAAAGTTGGGTGGCCCGTTTGTGTGTTTTGCCTTTTCTATTTTTCATACAAAAGGTTTCAGAGTGGAAACGTTACCACAACATGGTCACATTGAGCTCACTTATGAGATTAAAATCATGTCAAAAGTCTCCCACCAATGAATCAAATATATATATAAAAATATTTAAAGTTGGTGAGGAAATTTGAGGATGTGACACCTTACATCATTTTATTAAAGTTGTATTTTCAAGTTTCCTAATAAATGAGTCTTTTCAAATTCAACATTAAATGATTTGTTTATCATTATCTAATAAATTATACTTAATTATAATAGCTATAACATGGGGTATTAACCTCTTCTATATAAAACTCATAATCTTTCCTATAAGACTCCTGCTAATGCTATTACCAATTGTAGAATTGTTTTAGCTATTAACTCAAGAACTCAAAAAGTTTCATATATATTGTGTGTTTAAGTTGACAAAAATCATACATTTCTCAACATCGTCCATTCCATATCTCGCCCTCGGCCTTTCTTTTTCATTCTCACATGTGGTAACTTCATCATTCCCTTTACTTCTTTTTCATTCATCAAATGGAGAGAGATTTAAAACTAGATCCCAAAAGATCACTGATTGATGACATCAGTTGAATCCGACAGATTGAAACAATAAACTAAAGATATTGAAGTGAATTTCTTTCAAGTCAGCGCCTCAAGCATCTTATGTTGAGACCTCATTAGAGATTCATCTTTCGTACTTTTAAAAGTTTATGAAGTTGTTATCATGACGCGCAAAAGTGATAGTGATACGGTAAGACCCCTATTAAGCTATTTGGGTGATAGAATTTTGATTTTGATTTTAATGTATAGATATTACAAAATTGTTTAAGTTTTGTTTTGTTTTCAACTTTTTGGATATTGACCCTCTCGATTTGTTTAACTTTTTAATTATAAATTTTGCTCATATGATGATTTTGATATTAATTTTACTTGTTATTTAATTTTGGATTTAAATATGATTTCAGTTTTAAAATTTATTTTTAATTGATTCCTAGATTTCTTTTAGGTTTAAGTTTTGGTTCATGGTTCTTGATTAATATCTTTGTTTCAATTGTGATTTTGATTTTTAATTTGCTTCTATTTAGATAAAATTATATTGATTTTGACTGATTTTAATTTTTGGTTTTGGCACTGATTTTAGTTTTATTTTAGATTTGTGTATTGGTTTTGATCTTTGATTGTCGCCTTTGTTTTTTCAACGCTTATTTTATTTTTATTAATTATTTTTTAGTTATAATTTTATTTGTGTTATTTTCTTTCTTTGATTCCGTATTGATTTCAAATCTAATATATGCTACTCGATATAAATTGGTTTTTTATTTTGCTCTTGATTTGACATTTGATATATTACATTTTGTTCATCTGATGATTTTTATATTATTTTTATTTGTTATTTTATTTTGGATTTAAGTATGATTTCAATTTTAATTTTTTGTAATTGATTCCTAGATTTCTTTTATGTTTCAGTTTTGGTTTATGGTTCTTGATTAGTAGCTTTGTTTCAATTGAGCTTTTGATTTTCTAATTTGCTTCTATTTAGATAAAATTATATTGATTTTGACGGATTTTAATATTTAGTTTTGGCACCGATTTTAGTTTTAGTTTAGATTTTTGTGCAAGTTTTTATATTGGTTTTGATATTGATTGTTGCTTTTGTTTTTTCAAAACGATTATTTTATTTTCATTAATGTTTTTTTAGTTATAATTTTATTTGTGTTATTTTCTTTCTTCAATGTCGTATTGATTTCAAATCTAATATTTGCTACTCGATACAAATTGGTTTCTTATTTTGCTCTTGATTTTGGCATTTGATCGTTTTAGTTTTTTTATTTCAATTTAAATTTTGGTATATAATTTATTGGGTTTGATTTATTGTGTAGTAACCTTAAAATACTTTTAATAAATTAAAATCTCTACATATTTGTTTAAATACTATTTCTTACAAGCATTACTACCAAATGTATGTATTTTATAAAAAATATTAATACATAAAATAACAAGTATACTTGATTTACCTTCTTTTTTAATTTTAAACTAATACAAGGAAAAAAACTGAAGTCAAACACAATGTCATTTTACAAGTAGGAAAATATATACACATGGATTGATCATGTCAAGATCGATACAATAGTTGACGTGCAACAAATTGCAAAAAAAATAATGAATCATACAAAAATAGAAATGCAAAAGGTCTTTAGATTGAGGGAGGGAAGGAAGAAGAACAATAATTTGGTTCTCATTATGTTATTAATATGACATTAAAATGACCATCAATTGCATTCATTAGATACAATAATTAAAGGTATTGTAACAATAATTCATGTAACCGTAAGAATTATTAATCATTTACTTTTTATTTGAGTAATAATAATAATAATAAAGTGAACATAATCAATTACTTTCTTAATTGACAACCTTTTAAACTTTATTTTACCAATTTGTAAGTTTTTTTGTAATTTAATTTATTATTAAATGACATTAACATACCATTCATGTTTCAATTAATACATTTATATCATATTATATATATCTTATCTTTTAAATTAAGTATGTCTCATTTAATAAATTTAGTAAGAAAAGAAAAACTATCAGCGTAAAGCACGAGTTACACACTAGTATAATAATAAATGTAGCTTCCTTGAATCAACCCTATAAAACGTAGGTTGTATTTTACTACCAATAAATCTACCAATGATATAAAAAGTAAAAAAAAAAAAATGCTCACCTATATGAACTAGGTGCTGGGATGTTAAGCAAAAAATGAAATACTTCTTCACTTACCGCAGGTCAATTCCAAATGATACCGCCTTCCTGCTGTAATCAGAGGCAGTCTCAGTGCCAGAAATATCATAAAGGTCCTGGTCGTTTTCTCCATAAGAATCATAGACGTCATGGTCAAATTCGCACCTGTGACTTGCCAATGTAGATGTTGATTTGATGGTCAAACGAGTCAACTGTATGATATTCTCAATTTCCCTCACCACCTCACTTATTTTAGGCCTTTCATCTGCTGAGTCTTTCACGCAGCTCATTGCCAGGTTCACAAACTTAGCCAAGCCTCCTTGCATGGGATCTGAACCAAGGGCAGGGTCAAGAATCTCCTGAAGGATATATGAGCCATTTAACTTATCTTTTGCCTCGTTCATCTCTCTCACAATATACCTTCCATGCTGGATTGGCAGTCTTGAACTCAACAACTCCAATAGCACAACTCCAAAGCTATACACGTCACTCTTGTCAGTCAACTGTTGGGTCATGTAGTACTCAGGATCCATGTATCCCTACATTGATATAAAGAAAATTTCTATGAGCATAACCATAGGAGTGCTATAGCAATCCCAACTGATCTTACTAATAGAAATGCATGCCGTCTGCAAGTTTTCAACCAAAACGCACTAAACAAACACCCTAATATACTTCTTGATAGAAATGATATGTTGTATTCAAGATCTTGGTATCACCAACATCACAATTCCATATCACCTTTCTCCCGTTTATAGAAAGTTTGTGCCTGCATGTGTAGCTTATAGGATATAACATACTCCATCGTGCAGTAAACATTTCAGGAAGTTCTGATGCAATCATATAAATGGCATCTTATTGGATATTTCATGATGTTAATTACAAAGCATATTGAGGTTGACTATAACTTTATCCGCATTCTTCAAAGTTCAAATTTTTCATCAACTTGCAGACATAATCCGGGAATAGATATAGTTGTAATAAGCCAGGCATGCATGATATTTTATGATCCCACATTAGAAGGGGAGTGTTAGAGAATAGTGTTTTCATTAAGGGTACTGGTGTGATATTGTGCTTTATATTTGTTTATTTTTAGCTAACTAACTTAGATTTAGGGCTTCTCAACATAATTATTCGTTCTCTTTCCCGCTTTCTCACTTTACCAAACAAGAAAATGTATTGGATAGAAAACATGAGTGTGAGACCCGCTAGGGAACCATCTCTAGAGCCCCTACGAACCACCTCTAGTGTCCCGTAAACGATTAGATCTTGGAGTATGTTTGAGGCAGCTCTCAAAGATGTAAAAAACTTCCGACTAGGAATTGAATTTCAAAGATCCTATAAGCACTAGTATTATCCTTCTTATTTATACCGGAATTTTCACTCAAAGAATGCATAAAGTTGTTTCTTCATAGATGTTTTTGATGGTTATTAGGTACTTATCAACTTCACCATAATTTCTGAAGAGATACTACGCACAGAGTCCTCTTGAGAACTATGATCATAATCATCTTCTTATCTATAGCGTCTTATCATCATTAATATCTTACCCTGCCTCAGTTTAAATACAACATGAGGAACAATAAAAAATGAATACTAAGTTAAAGTTAGTGTCAAATCCATACCAGTGTCCCTTTGACTTGAGTGGTGATATAACCCTTAGCAGCATCTCCAAGAGGTTTGGACAAACCAAAATCAGCAACCTTTGCTATTAACTGATCATCCAGGAGAATGTTGGTTGATTTAACGTCCCTGTGAATGATCGGAGGGTCAGCAAGTTCATGCAAGTATGCGAGGCCTTTAGCCGCATCAAGGGCTACTCCAAGTCTCCTTGTCCAATCTAGTCTCAATCCAGACTTCCCTGCATAGATCATTTGCAGAGAGAAGGTGCTAAAGTAATTAATGAGTAATACCTTTGAATAACATTTAGTAGTATATATTTAGCTCTGTGTGATTCCCCATGTGGATTTTAGATAAAGAGATCCACCATTCTTTTTTCTACTAAAGTTCTTTTGATAGATTTACTTTACCCCACCAAGGTGGAGTCAGCAGTAGTTCATCTTAGTGGGTAGACTAGCATGAGCAAAATTCAGGAACCTGGCTGAGCACCATTGAGCACTCTCAAGTTTGGATTTGTAATGTGTACATGTACTTTATCGTACCATCATGTATGTGTTTGCTGAGTGAATAAAAGGTGAAGAGATAAGAAGAAAAGTAAAATCCAGATGGGAGTAAGTGAATATTCCGTAAAAGTTTGCATCAGTTTACATAAAATCCTTAATCTGAAGTTTATGAAGCATAAAGCAAGTCCATGATCATCCTCCAAAGGAAAGTAACAGTTCTACCCGTTGGCGGATATTGCCACACGTCCAACTCATTCATCACTAGATACGCATGCCTCTTACATTTTTCTAGGGGCTGCAGCAAATGTTACCGATAAAATGGGGCAAAAATCCCCAGGAAAAGAGTAAAATACCTGAAAGAGCGTCCCTTAGAGTACCGTTTGAAATGTACTCGTAAACCAGCATTTGTTCACCTTGGTCATAACAGAACCCCACAAGGCCAACAACATTCCTATGATGAATCCTTGATAGAAGCTCAATTTCAGTTTTAAATTCATTGGCACCCTGCAATGATCCCTGCTGAGCTCTTTTGATGGCAACGAACTGTCCGCTACTAAGAGTTCCTTTGTAAACCTGCCAAAACATTACACATGAGGAATCTGGAACTGCTTAGAGTACAGATAGTGCACTATTTAGAAATATCTATGCTGGTTTATAGACTAGAAAAAATAAATAAAGATGGAAAGGACTAATAAGGTACATTTTTTTGGATTCTTTGACATAGTAAGGAACTAAGGATGTCTTGTACTGTTCATCAATAATTGCAGGAAACTAGGAAAGTTATATGCAATATCACTAGAAGACTGTACATGTTCCGAAGCTTAGTTGACAATCAGCTGGTAGGAACTCACATACATATACATTCCAGTTAAAGAAAAGAAAAAAAAAAAAGATGCCTTACCTGCCCATAGCCTCCAGATCCGATGATGTTGCCGCCTGAAAAGTTATTTGAGCATTTACTTATCTCTTCAAACGAGAACCATCTTGCTCCTTTTAACTGAGGAATGCTACCACTGTTATTCTCGAGGCCCCAGGAAACTACATTAGCAAAATGTAGGAATGAAAATCACATTTAAAACTTCCATACAACTGAGTAGAACATGTTTTGCTTCAGATTCTAGCCCATCTTACCAAAAGGATTGTTCTGTCTAATCGCTCTTTCTGCTTTTCTCTTCTGAGAGAAAGCATAAAGTCCAGCTCCGACTATTAGTAGCACGAGCACACAACTACCAACTGTTGCTCCGACAATTATCCCAACATTTGATGACTTCTTTTCTCCTGTATGTAGTTGCTATATGAGAAGCTAAATTGATTGAGATGTATGCACGAGTGTCAATGTGAGCATTTGAAAGTTCAACGTGGAAATAGATGTTCAGAAAAAGTATATATGCATAACTTAGCTTGTGATTCTGTATATAGACATAAATCATAACTCTTCCTGTTAGTTTAACTTGAATTACAATATTTAGTACCTGGAAAGTAACTATAGTTTTCATCAAGAAAGAAGAGGGGGCCATAATACTGGAGCTGGACCAGGAATCTTTGGCGGTTGATCAAGGTACCAATTGTAGCGACTGCTGTTTTATTGAACCTATCTTGACCAGAAGGGAATAGTTGCACTATGTATTGAAGGTCAGAGTTTACGAAGGTTGAATTACTAAGTGAAATCGACTCTACAGGAAGGCTAGCATTCAGAAAAGCCGACATGAGAGTCCTCTGGAGAGTACTGAAGTAACTGGAGTTCCCCAAGTTCGAGAAGGAACAAGAATGGAAGTGCATGGTTCCTATGTATGGATGTGCACAGCTACAGTTCAGGCTTGGTACTTGATTTGAACTGCAGGGAATACAGTTATTTGATGGGGTTACATAAGGAGAATTAGACCTCTCATCAGTGCAGAATATATCTGATGTTCCAGTTCCCTCACAAATTGGATTATTCACAAGTCTGCATAGAGAAATAGAATACAGCCCCATTACATTACAGTAATATATACTGAAAATTTGTAGCAGATAAATAAACCCGAAACACAGATAATATAACCGAGGGCAGTAACAGAATGAAGATAGATGTGAATTCTGAATTAAGTCAATTGACTCACATTAGTTTCAAGTTGTATCCTGTTCTCTGACTAAAGTTAGAAATGGAGTTGTTCTGCAAATCAAGAGTCATGTTTCTGACATATCTGGTGCCAATATCCAAGGTTCCGCTGAGACGGTTGTTGCTAAGTACTCTGTCAAGACATGCCAAAACAACACCTCTTCAATATAAGCAATGGCGTGCCTGTTGCATTTGATTTACTGAATTTTGCCAATTTCAAACTGTTTATGCTTGAATGTCTGATATTACTCACACAGTCTCCAACGAAGGAAGAAGAAAGAGGCTGTCTGGTATGTTTCCTTGAATGTTTGTGTTGCCCATCAATCTGTCAGTAGAAGGTTAAGGTATCATGCAATAATCACTTGAACAATAAGCAAGAATATATTAAGAATGCAGTAAGCAGGGAAATGGTGAGGTCTGACTATTTTAAGATACCAGGCTGATTTCTCATACTCATAACTTTGCATTGTGTAAACAGGCAAACATATTGACCATAGAGTCTACATGTGGTGCAGCAGGTGCTTAAGATATTCGACAGAATTAATATAGCCCGCAATCACTTTGCATTAGTTTGAAACGTCTATTTGAGAGAGAGAGAGAGAGACGTACAATGTTGTCAATGACAGGAGCTCCGTAAACCATGAAGGAACATCAGAGACGTTGAAATTATTATTGCTCATATCCCTGCAAAGTCAGACATTCCATCTCACTTGCTATATTATATCAAATAAAATTAAACAGAATGACGCAGACAGAAAAATGGCATCATTTCTGAGGAACAATTCAATAAACATCATAAATAATGAGGCTTAAGGACACAGCTGCCCTGCTTCACCCACATTACTATTAAACTGTTACAAAATTCATGACAACTTACACATAGGCGAGGAAGTTCATGCCGGAAAGATCAGGAATAGATCCAGTCAAATTATTGTTGGACAAGTTCCTGAAAATAAATAACCAATCTCTAGTAAACTTTCCTTATTTGTTTCCAAGAAAGAATAAAATATGCTAAGACTGTTTTTTCTTTCTTCTACGTACAGCTCTGTCACATTTCTAAGAAGACTGAAGTTTGCCAGGACAGGGCCGCTCAATAAATTCCTATCCAGGCGCCTGTGCAGAAGCATATATAATAATCAGAAACAAAATGTGACTCTTCTGGATCAACGACAAGTGTCAAGGATTATATTTTCTGGAGTGTGGGACAGAGATACTCACACCACCTCCAAGTTCCTCACAAGTTCCAATGTGGTAGGGATGCTGCCAGTTAGTCTGTTGTTGTCGAAGGCCCTGGTCACATAAACACACAGCATTAGAGAATTCACTTAAAATGATCTCTACCATGGCTTTCTTGCGCACTACAGGTAGTCAATAGAGTTTCATAATCTCAGAACTTGTGTGACTTTTTCAATTAAACATAACCATATTCTACTGTGTATTGTCTGAATTTCAAAATGATGCTATATTAAGTTCAATGTATCAAGAGAATCAAGACATCCAAGCTACCTACCATATCTTGAATTCCAATCAAGAAAAACTGACAGAAAATTTAGAATTCAGAAAGAGTAGTTCTTACATAAGATTGAAACTTTCTAAATAAAGGAAGTACAAATATAAATCAGAACAATAATCATCTTTCCACCTCGAAGTTAATAAGCAGTAAAATTTCGTTAGTGTTACAAATTTTATGTTGGATTTGGGTTATTGGTGGTCTTTTACAACGTATATTTAAGATTGCATGCTATTTACGGTGCTTGAAATCAGGATCTCTCATAGCAACTTTAGTATTTATCGAAGGAATCACAAAAAAAGGAACATTTAACTGTCATCAGGTGAATTACAACATGAGAATCACTACAAATAATTTATCAACTGAAACAATCTCTCACAGCTTCCTACTCCTGGTGTGTGATTCCTAAGGTTTTTCTGGTCAAGATTGCCAAGCTGGTTACGAATTGGATGCACATACGAACAGTGGATAATCTGAGGATGTTGAGGCAACTTAAAAGTGGAGCCGAACACAGTCCAGATGCTTATCCAAGTTTTAAGCTGTAAATAGATGAGGGCCGTTCATGCCCTTTAAGTCACAAAAAGGAGTGGTTGAGCATTGAGATCAGGACCACAAGTTCATCCTCTGAATGCTCATGTGGGTGATCAAAACCCTCAAGATAGACGAAAGCATGGTCACACATCAACTGGGCATCACTACAACTCAGAAGACTCGTTAGACAGGTATTTGTGTCAGTTCCAACGTGTGGGGAGCACATTCAGCTCCTGGATATAGGATCGAGACTTTAATCTTAAATCCAGTTTGTACATGCATAAGTACCGAAAAAAGAGATCACGTACCGCTCTCAAATTTTTCATCCTTTAATCCACGGAGCTAGTTCTGTTCAATTTAAGAGAATATGCTAGGCAAAGGTACTTCCTACATGTGTAATCTGGCGACTGATACTATTCTTGAAGAGAGATATTACACGTGCACAGAAACAGGCCTTGTTCATATACATCATTAGGCTGCTCAAGTATAATGAATCTTTTTAATAAGCATACTTACACATGTATCAGACTCATATTT
This sequence comes from Codonopsis lanceolata, assembly GCA_013146195.2. NCBI lineage: Eukaryota > Viridiplantae > Streptophyta > Magnoliopsida > Asterales > Campanulaceae > Codonopsis > Codonopsis lanceolata. Next base: position 99,077,011 of record CM028384.1, on the reverse strand, counting down.
GCGCTGAAAAGTCGAGGTGAGATGGTACCAGAGAGCTGATTCATTGCCAAGTGGCTGAGAAATGCACAGAACATGATTTAGAAAACGTTTATACATTAAAAACATGAAAATGTCACAAGTCTCCTATATTAAAGAGATAAGACATACAAGTGCCTTGTGTTATTTAGCATATCCAGACCAGGTGTTATGCCATTTGAGACTGGAATAGTTCCTGTAAGCTGGTTGTTACTTAGATCAAGCCATGAAAGTTGAGATAAGTTACCGATGGAAGGTGGTATCTGTCCTGTGAAGTTGTTATTGTTCAGACCTCTGCAAGAATTCGACATCAAAGTTTCAAAAGTTTAGACACAAAAATTACAAGAGTAGAACTCTTATTGGGGAGTAGAAACATTAGGGAAGTAGTGCATGGACCCTGAAGGATATAGGAAAAATACGGAAACTCTTGATGATGTAATTTAGAGAGTACACACACACACACACAAAGAACCTCAAGTGTTTGACATCTGTTTTATGGAAGATAAACAAAAGCTGGAAACACTTACAGAAAAACCAGCCGGCTCAAGGATCCAATTGAATCTGGAATAGGACCAAAGAAACTGCAACCAACCAGCATTCTACAGGTATGGAAAAGGATGTGTCCAAATCAAAGGACTATAACACATAATTTGGCCAGCTTCATGTGAGAAACAATATGAATTTCTTACAAGGTTGTTAGGTCCCTCATATTGCCAATAGATGGCGGAAGAGTTCCTCGCAGACCCTTGTTATTTGAAAGATCCCTATATTTATATGCAGAGGCATAATCAGAAACTAATTGGCTTAGTAGTTCATTTTCAGGAAATAAGAGAATGAGACATAATAACAGCAGACCTTAATCAAATGATTTGACAGAAATCACATGCTTGATCAGGCATAAAAGCAAAAGAAAACAAAGTTATTGAAGTTTATGTACTGAAGCGGGCAAGGGAGAAGAAACAGGAGAAGAATTGAAGTGAATATGCTTTGATCAAGAGGGTTGATATGCAATTTCATGATCAGAATTCAAACACGAGTACTCCATTACTTATACGAAAAGTCATTCTGTTGTAAAGATAGGTTGCAATGAGGAAATGTTACTAATTTGCAATTCTTAATCAGTTAGAGTGGTAGAAGGAAATCTATATTGGAGTAGAGCCTTCAAATGCTCTCAAATAAACGAGTGTAGTGCAAATTTCATGACATCGGGACAAATTTCTTTTAGTGGTTCTTCTCATTTCTCAGTATAAGGTTGTACTCCCTTCGTTCCAGGCAAAAGTCCCCGTTTGAAAGTCAAACTTTTTAAAAAATGACACTCTTAGTAGCCCATTAGTAATAAAATGACATTTTTATGCCTTAATTTTTGAAAGTGGACTCTTTAAGTGAAACACCCCAAAATGGAATAGTGGACTCTTTGCTCTGAACAGAGGGAGTATTTTACTTCAATGTACTATTTGATACATAGCATTGTCCTTCAATATTCCCACCAACCCGAAATATATGTCACCTTTGAAAATGCACATCTAAACCACGTTACATCATGAAAGAGGCTACATCCTTTTATATAAACAGTATGGTACTATAAAAATGTGACACCACTAACTCTTTGATGCTGAATGTGAACATATATTTTGGGACAGCCAGAAATAGAAAGTGAGTTAATTCACAAAAGAGAGCATATGACTGCATTCTGTAATCCAATTTGACTGTAACAGACTTACTTTTTGTGGCAAAATGGATTTTCCTGGATTCAGTTGCATATAAATACAACCAACACAAATAGATTCTTTAAATCTGGCAAAAGGGAGCTCCTCCTCAGATCTTTCAAAAGATCCCCTTAATGGTTATTATACAAAGTTCTAGTTTTAAATAGATTTAGAGCCTCAAATCATGAACACAAGAGCTTCACTTGTTAGCCTAGTCATAAGTGAGCCCTGGACTCAAAGTAGTATTGGTTAGCGTACATGTTCCTTCATGAGGTTTGTTTAACAAGAGTGGCATAGATCACAACTATTAGGCTCTGTTTGGATCTCAAAGCTTTTGAAGGAAAAGGACAGGGGAATAAATTAAGATAAATAAAAGCCTATTCATGAAGACATCCAACTATTCACAACCCATAGGTATAATGTGTGATGAACCAGTATCAAAGTTCATATATCTTTTCAATTTTATTTTCAGTTTTCTTTTCCTTCTCCATTTCCTTTCCCTTGCTCTTTCAGAGATTCAAACAAAGTGTAGAGGCAGAGAAAAATACAAACAAAAAACTTACAAGTATTGTAACGCTGAAAAGGATGAGATGTCTCCGAAGTCAGTACCTGTCACACCCATGCCTGCTAATTTGCTGCGATTAAATTGAGCACGTAAGATCAAACACGAAAAATAAACTCTCAAAGCATTAGATCGAGTAGAAAACCACTGACTTACAGCTCGATCACTCTTAAATTATTGCAAGTAATCCCCTCCCAACTACTGCCACAAGGATCTGAACCTTTCCAATTTGGTGGCAGGTTCTGCCAGGTTGCCTTCAGAGCATTTAGCACAGTAACTGCATGAGGAATGATTGATTTTCATATTCATCAATCATAGAAGATTCAAAAAACTTATAGGAGTAAAGAAAGTAGAGAAGCAATCTAGCTCTTGCATTCTGATACAGATTACAGAACATTGATACTTTAAACTTGCTAACAGTTAAATCTTATTCATAGATGACCAATGTAACAGAAAAAAAAAACTTAACTTGTATGAAGTAGTCAACTTCCATTTACTCTACTAATCAGTTTCCCGTTCTAGGTACCATCAAATAACTTATACTGACATTGCCATTTCTTTTAAGGTCAGCACAAGTCAACTTTAAGTTTTTGTTCCAAGGAATATGCAACTCAGCCTTTATTCCAATTACTTGGGGCGGCTATCATGTTATTTGTTTCCTAAGCTTCTTGCGGTTACTTGGATACTACTATTGGACTAGAAGAACATGAATTGTAACCAATACAGATCAGCAAATATATGGGATCAAGCAGGGTTTCTTAAGTAAGCTTCATGAAGAGTGGTTAGATGTTAACCATGATAACAGTCTTAAGTTAGTATAGAAGGTTGGTAAAGACCCAAGGAATGGATGGAACATGTTAAGATTCCACGGCAGTCATCTCCTAGTATGATGGATCCTGACCTACAAGCTGTGTGTGTTCTATAGTAGCTTCTTTGAGGACTTTTTATGGTTTGGAGTTAGAGGAATCATTACAGATTAGATGAGGGCTCTAGAGAGTCGGTTTTTCAACAAGTAAGATGTGGATGCTGACAGTAACAGTTTTTCAACATGACCGCGACCATTTCAGAAGGCCAAGCTGGCAGCCAGCATTGGGCAATGGAATACACTGGTAAAAATGTTCATGCATACATGTGCCTTCTGGTAGATCATAGAAATTTTTCTCTAAGACATTGAAACGCGCAGCATACGTATCTCAGCAGTGCCCTTGACTTTTGCCAGTGACTAAAGACGCATGAAGGTCCAGCAAAGGCAGCAACTCAGATTGGCAGATACAACACCAAGAAAATGGCCCTTTTTATGGTTTTCAATGGACTCGATGCAGATAGTACCTTACATCGACTCACAAAGACAATGGGCTTTACTATGCATGGCAGTGGCACTGGTGAGAGATTCCCAAAAACAGGATCTTGAGGAGTGTAATGTACAAGGTACTATGAAGCATTGTGCTAACGAGACATTGTTTTACAGTTGATTATTAGTCGGTACTAGACTGTTGTCTCATGGCATATTGCTAGGCAGCTAGAATGAATCCCAGCCAGATTGTTGAAGTTTTTCATCTCTCAAATTTTTGTGTGAACAAAGTTTAAGACTCTCTGTTTAGGTACATGTGATTCAATCCACAATGATGCAACCAAATTCACAACCGTAATTTGCATTGTGAGTCACGTCAAGACCTCTAATGGGGGTTCTGTACTACAATGCGATGCTGCCTTTTGTCATCAAGTTGGCGGTCATAATAAATTAGCACAAAACTTTATGAAGAAACTCTCTACTATCTAGCAACAAGAAGACAGAACCCCAAAACAGTTTGATTCAATTTAACGATTTTTATCAGTAAGCCAAACATAATATTTTGAAAACATAAACTAACAAAAGAAGATGAACATCTTGAGCATTTACAAGAAGCCATGATCAAGAACATAGTAAACCCAAATGACTTAAAACTAGAAAACCACCATACAAGCTCTGAATATGCCTATTAAAAGAAACTTACCATCAGCCGAGTCGGTCTGTGCAGCTATGCCCATAATTTGAATGCTGAGAAACAGCAGCCAAACCTGAATCTTTCTTCTCATTTCTCAGCAAAACAGTAATTCCACTCCCAAAATTCAGGCAAAACGACAATGAAAATGAAAAACCCAAAACCCTGCTTACATATATATACTCTGTTAACGTCGAGTAAACGATGAATTCTTCAACAACAAATTTAGAATTTGAAGATACCCTTCAAAACTAATACGATTGACTTGATCAAGCAAATTTAGATATGTAGACTGTAACTGCATTCTTATCAAGCGTGGGGAAATATGGTTACCAAACTAATGTTTTTTGGCAGACCAATGAGATGAATATTATAATCTTAATCTCCTTGCATTGGATCATTGTTTTCTCCTCTCCTTTAACCAATCCACTAACTACAACATATTAATTTTTTGGAGGGAAACTTCCCTTGTTTTTGTTTGTTTGTCCTTACTATGTAACCTTGTAGGTTGACCTCTGTGTTGGAGAATCAAAAATTTGAACCAGCGGCGAGGTGTGGAGTGGAGGTCAGCATTTCCCTCTTCATCTTCACCTACACAAACTTATGTCAGGAACCTGTCCAACAATGAACAATACTTAAAGGTTTACAATACAATTTTAAAATTATAATTATACCCTTGTACACAGTGGCGAATTCAGGAATAATGTTGACTGGTGTCCAAAATTTTAACTACTTCCTCCGTCCCAAAATATAAAACGTTTTAGGGCTTTTCACACAGACCAAGGAAACATATTGTAAAGACTAAACTGTCAGTATCCAAACATTAATGAGGTGTCTTGATATTCTTGCCCAAAGAGTTAAACACGGGTTACGAAGTCAATAAATATGGATAGAATTGGAGAAAAAAAGGGAACAAGTTCCTTGAAAATTACAAAATGTCATCTATTTTGGAACAAAAAAATTCTTCCAAAACGTCATATATTTTGGAACGGAAAGAGAATTGCATAAAAAAAATTAGAAATTGCAATTTGTCCTTTACGTGTTTTCATACGTTGAAAACTCGTAATTATATCATCATCACCAATATTCATTAGCATGTCTTTTTCGATATAACATACAAGATAATCATTTAAAAATTGATCGGAGATTCGATTTCGTAAATCCGTCTTGACAATATTTTTTACAGAGAATTTGGGAGGGGTCCAATGAAAATTTTTGGAAGGGTCAAATTGTCAAATATCACAAACTTACTCCCAATTTTTTTTTATTGGGCGGTGTCCATGGACACCCCTTGGACACATGTGGATCCGCCACTACTTGTACACTAAACACTAATTTCAAAATTTTGATTCTACAATACATAAGTGAACCAACGACTTAGGTTTTAGTGGTGTAAGTGGTTTAGTTTGACTTAGTTTTGGTCAAAATTACGAACTGAATCACTCTTGTTGGTTCTAAAATCTCAAATTGAATTGAACTGAATAAGACTTGGAATTGAACCGAACTAAACCACTCGGTTTGATTTGGTTCGATTTTGTGGTTTATATAAATTATTTCTGATCAACTTAACCAATTTTAAGAATAACAAGAAAAATATGATTTTAATTTCGAATTAACATCAAAATTAGAAAATAACCTACTAAAAATAAATTATTATAAAGAAAACAATATAAATTAAAAAATAAATACAAATAATAGAAGAAATAATAGTTTTTCAACAATCAAGATTTTGTTTTGTTTAATATATATATATACACACACACACACACATATTGAAAGGATGAAACCTTAGAAATCAACCTAGGCATAGTTACACGACCACGCGAGATAAAAGCCGTTAGCTGGTTCGGCAAAGCAGCCGAGCCCATGCGAGCTCGCCGGACAAAACATCGTAGAACAACTGAGCCGAGGTAAGGAGCAAACGAGATCCGTGGCCCTCAACCCCCTCGGCCTCGGATACAGAAATCCACAACACTCAGACCACTCGGCCTCGGCAAACAGTCAATGATCACTAGGCCTGACAAGAAGCTTCCCAAGGCCCGCTGATACCGCCACATGCAATCACCAACTCTTTGACAGCGTCCAGCCCACTCATTCTTGATAAAGTTTGCAGCACATTTAATGCCCGTCGCAACCTGTTCCCCTATCAAAAGCCGCCACCTCACAAGGCAAATCAGGTATAAATAAAGGGACATTCCTCACTGTTAGAAAACAAGTCATTTTTCAGATATCCTAACTCATTTATCAAACCCTCTTATTGGAACAACCAATATTACGGCTCATTTATTATCTACTCCACCAGAAACCTTACTCTCACGCCAGAGGGTTCTAGTCGAGATACCCCGACTCCGTAACGGCGTTTTTATTTGTCTTGTGCAGGTAAATACGCAAGGACGAGCCAACTGAGACCGAGCCACCTTTGCTTCTTACGTGGACAAAACGACAAGGTCACCACGAATTTTGCGTGATCACATATTATATGACTAAATCAATGACCTAGATTATACATATAAGATGATTCAAAGGTTCAGAATAGTTAACAAATGTTATATAATATATCTCTCTTACTATTCTCTCTTCTCTCTTACTTTAAAAGGGAAGCATGTTTCTTACAATTTAATTGATAGACAAAAGTGACCCTAAATCTGACAAAAGTGCCTCTAAACCTAATAAAGCATACACAATTAATATAAGGTTAAACAAGTCAATTTTACACATTTTATTAAGGCCAAATAAGTAAATCTATCTTATGCTTTGGACAAAAAACCCCTCCATGCTATGAACCGCTAACATCAAATTAAGGCTAAATTTGTAATTCAGCCACCAAATCAAAGCGACTGTGTACTTACCCATCGTTTTGGCATACAGAATATCACAACATCAGATTGCCGGTTACAATGGAGTCTTCCATTTTCCATTCTTCATAGAATCAACTTCAATCTCCTTCCCTTCTTCTTCATTTTCAAGATTTATGTCTTGAAAGCGATCAGAGTAGTAAAACCAGGGAACAACATCTAAGTTGCGAGGTAAGCTTTGCTTGATTTTAATTGAGGCAGTCCTCTCACATGCTCTGTTTGTGAGCACAGATGTTTGATAAAATGCCTCAATGACTTTAATTTTCTTTTAATGAAATAAACATTACACAACCAATGCAATACACTTGTGTTTTTGGCTGAATATCGGGCACGTGAATTGAGTACATTACGTATTTAGCTTTCTCTACCCATGTCAATCGATCTGTTTATAATCAATTATGTAGCATTCTGATTATGCAAATTGATTTCCACATAACATTGTAATAGCGCCATGGTATTGAGAGTGCACTTGGGTTTGCAAGCATGGTTAAAGTTTCATGCTTTTGTTATTTTGCATAAACTTCAATTAGTTTGCCCTGATGTTTAATTGGTTCTATTGTCATTCTGGTTTTCTCTATAAAATGAGAGAATAATGATTTCTACAAAACATTGTAACAGCTCCATGTTATTGAGATTGCACTTAGGGTTGAAATCATGGTTGAAATTTCATAGTTTTGTGGTCTTGCATAAATTCGATTAGTTTGTCCTAGTTTTTTAATGACTCGACTCTCCATACTTAGAACTTGAATATGTGAATTGATGTAGCTCCCGATTGTATATCCTATGTTAGAACCTGATTTTGTGAATTGAGTACATTACGTATTTAGCTTTCTCTACCCGTGTCAATCGATCTGTTTATAATCAATTATGTAGCATTCTGATTATGCGAATTGATTTCTACATAACATTGTAATAGCGCAATGGTATTGAGAGTGCACTTGGGTTTGCAAGCATGGTTAAAGTTTCATGCTTTTGTTATTTTGCATAAACTTGAATTAGTTTGCCCTGATGTTTAATTGGTTCTGTTGTCATTCTGGTTTTCTCTATAAAATGAGAGAATATTGATTTCTACAAAACATTGTAACAATTCCATGTTATTGAGAGTGCACTTAGGGTTGAAATCATGGTTGAAATTTCATGGTTTTGTGGTCTTGCATAAACTTCGATTAGTTTGTCTTGGTGTTTAATTGGTTCTTATTCCAAGTGATTGCAAATGGTCATTAGGGTCTGTACACTTGTATAGTTCTTGCATTTGTTGGGTTTGTTTTCCAGCATCAGATTGGATCAGTGTTATGTTATTTATGGGCTCTAAATATGTATAGACTATGATGCTACTGTTCTGTTCTTGAATATGATGATGATATTTGATGTTATAACACAAGTGACCCTATTATTTGATTCTAGATTTATCTCTTCACTTTCATCTAAAGCTCACACTCTACGGGCTGCCCAGTTATGTCCATTGCTTCATTACGATGGTAACTGTCGTCCATTCCTTTTTAAGTTGACATCTTTTACTTTTGTAATTTTTCAGATATTTGATGAAGAAGCCATTGAAACAACAAAGCTTCTTACACTGAGAGAAGGTTTACTGGTATGTTCAGAGTTGTTATTTCGATATTGTAGTTGTAATTTCCATATTGCCTGTTGTAGTGTTGTTCCCCTTGAATTAATCTTTTGGAGTTCGCCAATTGAAGTAGTTTCTCTGTCCATTGCAGCAAACTTTCTCCATCTCTGGTGTTAGTGATCATTAGCGAGCATGCCATGCTCGCTACTTGAGCATTCTTTTCTAGGTGGAATCTTAGATATTGTCAACCTGCAAATATTCAACATACCCAATGAAGAAGTTGTTCTGAGTGTATCACCAAAGGTAGACATCTGGAAGCATATGACAGTTTTATCTATTTTAGCATGTGATAATTGAAAATTCCAGAAACCAATTATTATGGCACATTTAATTGGTTGGTCGTGAATTTTATGAAACTAATTACAAGCTAAATAGGCGATTAAGCAACCGGCACATTCTGATTTGAAGAAATCGATTCCCCATTTATCTCCAGTGGATTAAAAATCTCACTTGTTCATGGTCAAGAAGTATATTTCAGTTAGACACACACACATCAGATCATATAAAATTATAAATACATGTGATGGAAGAAATGGGACGAAGGAGGAGGGGCATGGCACTCTCAATGAGTCTAGCCAATAGTCATATAGCTAGCTGATCATGTCTATTACTTTGTGCAACATGAAAGAATAAGGTAATTTACCTTTAGAAAGACTTCCCTTTACTATTTTGTAGTTTGAATATGAATACTTTGCAGTGACTCTGATTACAGCCATCTCTTTCATATAGCTTGGTCTATTGATAGATACTTTGAAATTTTCCTTCTGCAATTAACTATTTCACATATAGCAGTGAGGTAGAGCAACCATCAAAGTAACTTACAAGTGGTTTGCAAATGGTAAGGTAATTTACATTTATAGTTGTATATGCTACAAGTCAAGGTTTCACTGAGAAAAGCCTCTCCATTGATGTGTGATGTGGCAAAATGCACAGCTTGGGCCGTCCTTGAGATGGGTAGGATATCTGGGCTTGTAGTCGTCCTCCCTGAGCCTGTTAAGATCACAAGAACACCTGAGTGGAAGTGCAAGGCAAGGCCTCGCGAAACCCCTCCGGCGTGAGAGTAAGTATCGAGTGATTGTCAAAAGACGAATTGACAGAGTAACGAGGCTCAAGAAAGTGTGTGTACCTTGTTAATGGTTATGGAGGGGTATTTATAGGCCCTCAAGGTGATTGAATCCGTCTAGGATTCAGTTCCATAACTGCCGAGATAATCAAGGAGGAAATCCCTTGATTCTAGGCGAAACAGGCGGTTGACCGCGTAATTATAGGAGTTGATAAGGTAAGGATTCTGCCCAAACATGGAAACCTTTGACTTGCCTTAGAAAGCAAGCTATTAGCGTCCCCAGCTTGGTGTGTGCTCGAGCGAGCAAGGCTCTGCCCGATTATTCTGTTTGTATCGATCTCTGAACTTGTCAGTCTGAAGATCGGCCCCTGGTCGGACAGGCCAGGCCGGTGCCCGCCCAGGCGAAGTAAGTATGATTCCTTTGCGAAGCATGCATGAGTCCCGATCATGGTCCCTGGTCGGACAGGCAAGGCCTTTGTCCGCCTAGGTTTGAGTGAGGGTTGTGCTGCTCGGTGCTCGCTGGGCTATCTCGTCTTGCTCGTTGGGCTGTGGGCCCCAGCGGTATCATGCTCGTGTCTGGCACGTGATGCTAACTCGTGCCTCGCTCGTGACCCGGTTTGGGCCGGGTATATCAATGTGCAACCAAAGGAAGGATATTTATGATGTATATAGTTCCCTTAAGCTTGAATTTTTGCTTAGGGTATGTCACACTACGAATGAGTGCCCGCTTCCCACTTTTTGCCTCTGAGGTTGTGATAGGATCAAGTAAAGAACTGTTGAATGTCATGATGGACTTAGCATGCTCTTGACTTGAATGTGTGCTTGTTTTTGTTGAAACGATTCGATCGTCTTTTCACCACATTGATAGCAACGAATTGCTGGCCAATATCGTGCCACTGCGTATTGTATTCTGCAACACCGGCTTAACACAAATGTAATAGCACACTGTATGCCTAGTTGTTGTCAAAGTTATAAAACCAATGGCAAGCAGAACAAGGGCACATTAAACATGTGAAAATAAGCAAAACTGTGAATAAATAGGCTGCAGTATCATTTACAACTCTATTCACTGACAAATAGCCGACTTACCTTAATTTGAAAAACAAAAAGAAAAATTATAAAACTAGGGGTCCAGAGCACCATTTCGAGTATTTAAATATTTTGGTCTTCTATTTCTCCATACTTCAAGTTGTAGGAATCAGATGCTCCTGTATCCATCCAGTTAATAACCAACTTTTCACTTTTGGGAGAATTAGGTTCTATTTTATTGTAAATACACATCTGATCATATTGAACAATTTTTCTTAAAGTGAGGGGAAATTTTAAAGGCTGTATAACCAAGATTGACTGAAGTAACTTTAGATATGATATAGTGCTCAACACGAAGAGCTTTCGAGATTCTGTGAAGCTCTTTGGACGCCACTACTTATTCTGGCCATAACAACCAACATCGTTGTAGTGGGAAAATAAATCACACAATAAGTCACTAGATCCACGAACTTATCTTGACTATGGACAAGCATCTTCGGGAGAGGAATGGTTGTTAGAAGTGCTTTATTTACTTAAAACCTTTCTTGTATCCACTCATCACAATCCATTTAGGGTGGGGTGCTTCATAGTTTTCCAATGAAAATTGAAGAGATTAGGATGACAAAACTTCATGTTACATACAAGTCCCAAGATGATAAATATCTCTTTCTCTCTCTTCTCTCTTACTATAAAAGTCAAGCTTGTTTCTTATAATTTATCCAACTGACGGGTCGAAAGCACTTTTCCATGATGTCATTAATTGTCTCTCATTTGTCTTTAAGTTAGTACCAAGCCTCATACCATGTAGAAATGAATCTGTGGGATGTTGAAAACTCTCCCAAATCATCCTTCCATTTGAATTATCCACTAAAATTAAATTCCCAGAATCCAAAATCTGAGTTCTTGAATTTGCAGTAGAATTGAAAACATTTGATGACCAAATAATCTTTTTCTTTCCATCCAACACAACAAGATTCCCATCCTATGAGATGGTCACAGTTCCATCAGGATCATTTAGTGCCCTTTTTCTATTAGTAAATCTTTCCCAGATTCCATTAGTTTTCCTTGCCTCTAGCATTGCCCTTGCTTTTGATATTATCAGTCTTTCCTTGCCGGTGCAATTGTGGTCTATGCTGCGAAAGAATGTAGGATGTAAATATTCGAGTAATTTTACTATAGTGTCTTTCTGTTTGTTGAAAATATCCGACACCAACTTTATGCTATATTCCTCGCTGGTGATAGTGATGCAACAGAGGGACGACAAAGGAAAAATTGAATGATAGGGGACGCTTTCAATACTGTGGATAAATCATGAAAGAACGCGAGTAGCTAGGATTCTCAAGAAAAAAACGCGAAGTGATTCCAATGGGAATCACAATAGACAGAAAAATAACAAACACAATGGAAGACTTAAAAATAAAGCACAAAATTAATCACAAAAATTTACCAAACAATCTACAAGCTTATACTTGTAGATCTAGCCTCATGGCCAAAAAGATTTCACTAAAAAGAATGAATTGTTTTACAAAAAATTATGTGAAATCACACATAAAATATTCTCACAAGATAATGAATCTTGGAGAACAAAAACCCCACATAAACAAGATAAACAAAACGTGGGAAGAAACAAAATCAGCTTTCTTTAAACAAAAAGGAAGCACAAAACAGCTTTCGTAACTTCGTGTAATGTGTACGCCAATGTTGCTTTGCAATGGGTAACACATTGGAATCACATTCGAAATCTGCACTGCGAATCTGAAATCTGAATTTGCTGCACTCTTTGTGATCTGCTCTCTCAGAATTCTGTACACCACAGCCGTTCCCTTTGTCTTCTATTTATAATGCTTGAGGAAACCTACACAAAGAAGGAATCCTATCTCCAACAAGGACAAGGATTAGTAGAAAGGAATAAAATATACTTACCAATCTAATGGGATTTTATTACCAAATATGAAAGTGGTCAAGAATCATGGTTAGACTAGGATTTATGCTAAGATTTTGTTACCAAATATGTGCACTTGAAATCTACAAAAAGATTATGCTACCAAAAATAACTAAACTAAATCTAATAAAATATATTAAGTCCTAAATTAACACAAACTTATCAAAAATCCTATTTTGACCAAGAAAGGTGAAACAAGACCAAAATAGGTCATGCCTATTTTGCCCTTACAAATCATGCTACGTGAGATGAACATTATTAATAATAGTATTATGAAAGGACTATTTTGAGTGCTTTGTGAAAGAACATTTATGGATGCACTGTGGGCTTACTGTTGCACCATCATATAACCCCATCATTGATTTCTAGATTCCTAGGATGAACAAACAGATTGTGGCCATTTGGAAAGTCGAGTCGACCCATAGAACCCCAAACCATTAAATAGTTCTCGCTCCCATCTTCCTTGGTCCCCACAAAGCTCTTCGGGTTTAGATTTTGTTATGAACACACCCCATTTCCAGTTTCAGATGTTCAGTAGGTTCTGAATGAAATAAAATCAATAAATAGATTGTGCAAAATTACCTCTTACCACAAGAAGATCAAAAATCTCAAAGTAACTACAAAACATAAAAGAAGATATAAGAAACACACATAAAAAAGCTAATCATCTTACATTCATTGCATAGCCATGGCATGTGGAAACCATTTTCTTAATTTGTCAATTTTTCCAGTTTAGAACTATTTTCTTTTCTTGGCTCAATAAAAATGTCTTATTAATCCTATTCTCTTCAAAATAAACAACACTTCGAATATATACAAAATATATAGTCTGTCTTTGTAGGGCCTTATCAAATCCAAATAGTTCAAATTCAAGATTTCTTTGCAAGATGTTAAAGAAACAACGATAAACCAAATCAAATTTTTCATCAGGTAACGTTGATTATTCATAAATATAACTTATGTTCAGAAAGATTAATTACTATTATTAAGTTGTTTGTCTCTCCCTTTAATGCTAGGAGAAAATGTACATAAAGAGCGATGACTCCATCTAATGAAAAGAAAATACGATAATATGAGCACATCAGAAAGACATGAGTATATTAAGCAAGTGGCGGCACGTAGAAAGAAGAAGCAATCATCATTGTTTCTCAAAGCTCAAATGAATCCTTGTGAGTCAAAAGGTTTGTATCAATTTCGTTTTATTTTCTTATCAAGAAGGCAATATCCTGAATGAAATTCTTTAATTTTTAACATCTTGAAAGCTTTAGTTCTTTTTTTCCACTGCTAGGTACAATACACTATGAACCCTTGTGCTCTGAGGCCTATGAATTGAAGAAAATGCTAAATTGCAAACATTGTGGTCTTTATGCGATTAGAGCATGAGCCTCCAACATTTTGTTGCGATAGTGGAAAAATAAAACTCGCACAATTCCAAACCCCGCTCAATTATATGAGTTACTTACTTCGAATCGATGAGGCTTCGATTGAGAAAAAACATTAGAGCATATAACTCCATCTTCTCTTTCACCTCATTTGGTGTGAAATTAGATAAAGAACTTGCATCTGAGAAAGGGAGTATATACTTTTCGGCTCAAGGAATGGTTTACCATGACCTCCCGGTTTAATCCACGGCGAAAATGGCCCAGTCATTTTCAATTGTATTTTGTAGAGGCGAAAATGAAATTCATAATAGAATGAATGTCATAAAAAAATCAGAATTATGTGAAGCAACCATTAAAAAACTCATGGAAGTGTTGGAGACAAATCCATATGCGAAAATCTTTAGAAGATTGAAGGATTATCCCTCAATGGATGACGTTCAACTCCATATTGCAAAAGATGTGAAATTAGATCAGCGCGTATATAACTCTCCAACAGCGGATCAAGTGGCTGCTATATGGGTTGAAGGAAACAATGGTAGTATCCCATCGGCGGGACATTGTTGTCCATGCACATTCAGTCAAAGACATCGAATAAAGCATTATTACGTATGTTATGACCCTTTGCAATATCCGTTACTTTTCCCAATGGGTGAAACAGGATGGCATCAGAACATTGGAAAAATAAAAGCCAATAACGCAACTATTACAAGCCAAGAAATCTCAACTAAGCACATATTAATCGCAGGAGAAAGAGGTAAATTCTATAACAACTAGATTGATAGCTTAAGTTTCTTACAAACTATATATATATATATATATATATATATATATATATATATATATATATGTGTGTGTGTGTGTGTGTGTGTGTGTATGTGTGACAAGTAGTTTTATCTTCTTTACCTTGAACAACTTTTTCTCATTCTAATTTTAGCATGTGAGACAAGTAGAAATGATCGTGCAACTATAAATATTTTATCTGTCGAAGATATGTTTTTCCAAGAACAAGAAGGTAACTTATAGTTATTTTTTGTTATAAAAGTTTCAAAAATATTTAAATGTTAATACTTGGTTTTATTCTATCTATAGTTGTCTCCCATGGAACAAATAAGAAGGTCTCATGTCGGGAGTATAGTTCTTACAGGCTCCAAATTCGAAATCCAACACAATCCATACTTTTGTTCGGTAGACATTTATTTCAACAATATGCAGTTGATATGTACATAAAGTTGGAGACCGCAAGATTGGATTATTTTCGTCAAAATCAGTCTAATATAAGATCTGAGCTATACCAAGGAATCATGGATAGTGTTTCCGGATTAACTAGAGGGATTGAGGTCGGCAGAAGAATTATTCTTCCTGTATCCTTCATTGGAGGCCCAAGAGATATGCGGCGCATATATCTTGATGTTTGGCATTGGTGCAAAGATTTGGAAAACCAGGATCTATTTATTACAATGACATGCAATCTGAGTGGAAGGAGATACAAGATAATTTGTATAAAGGCCAACAAGCTCAAGATCGTCCTGACTTGCAAGAGTTTTTCGGGCAAAGTTGCAAGATTTCAAAAACCAACTCTTTAAGGGGGAGATTTTCGGTAGTGTAGCAGCACATGTTCACGTAATTGAGTTTCAAAAACGGGGATTACCGCACGCTCATTTGTTAATACTTTTGAAGTCAGAGTATAAAATTACATCTCCAGAGCAATTTGACAGGTTTGTTAGTGCTGAGCTTCCTGATGCAGAAAATTTTCTTACCCTTCACAAGTTAGTCGTCAAGCATATGATGCATGGACCATGTGGAGATAAGAACAAAAAAAATTCTTGTATGGTAGATGGGAAGTGCAAGTATCATTACCCACGATCATATTGTGAAAGCACAATACAAGGTAAAGATGGGTATCCAATCTACATGCGGAGGAAGAATGGAATTTCAGTAAGAGTTCGAAATGCCTAACTAGATAACCAGTGGGTCGTACCTTACAATCCTTACTTGTTACTAAGATATAATTGTCATATTAATGTTGAGATTTGTTCCGGAGTCACAGCAGTGAAGTATTTATACAAATATATCTACAAAGGACATGACAAAGTGGCAATTCGTATTGCACAAGATGATGATGAAAATCTGGTAGATGAAATAAAGCAATTTCAGGATGCACGGTGGGTCTCGGCTCAAGAAGCAATGTGGAGGATTTTTGAGTTCAATTTGAATGAAATATATCCTTCGGTAACTAACTTGCCGCTTAATCTACAAGATCAACAATGTGTGACGTATTGGGGAAATCAAACCTTGGAAAATGTTTTGAGGTCAGAACATGCTTCAAAAACCATGCTTACACAATATTTCTACATGTGTTCCACAAGTAAGAAAGCACAAAATTATCTATATAGAGAATTTCCTGAGAATTATGTATGGGATAGGAACCAGAAATATTGGAAAGAAAGACAACAGGGACACACGATTGCTCGTATAAATAATGCAAGTCCTATTGAAGGAGAGAGATATTTTCTCAGATTACTCATAAATCATGTTATGGGCCCAAAATCGTTTGATGATTTATTGATAGTAGAGAACATACTTTGTGCCAGTTTCAAAGAAGATGCTCAAAGAAGAGGATTACTAGAGTCTGATCAAAGCATTGTTGACTGTTTAAATGAGTCAATCACTTTTCAAATGCCACATGAATTGTGAAGATTGTTTGCAATTGTCTTGGTGTACTGTGCACCCACAGATGTGAGAGATTTATGGGATACATACTTTGAGGCAATGTCTGAGGATTTTAGAAGAGGAGCAGAAATGTCCCATGAGCTACAAGCAGCCAAAACGTTAAAAAGTCTGAACTCTTTCTTGGAAAGTATGGGAAAAAACATCAATTTATATGCACTTCCACGAATACCCATCGATGAGGATAGCGAGCAAACAGATTTTCCAAAAGAGATAGAAGATGAGTTATCGGTGGAAGTGCCTCCAAATGATCGTAAAGCTGAAAGAAATTTGAATGACGATCAACGAAAAGCTTTTTTCATGATTTTAGAATGCATCAAAGAGGGACATGGTGGGATTTTCTTTGTTGATGGACCTGGAGGCACAGGAAAAACCTTCTTGTATCGTGCATTGTTGGCTCATCTTCGATCAAAGGGCCTTATTGCAATTGCAACTGCCACATCCGGAGTTGCGGCGACAATAATGCCACACATTCGCGGTTTAAAATACCAATCGAGGTAACTGCGTCAAGTGAATGTACTATGTCTAAGCAAAGTGGAGCATCAGAGTTATTGCGAAGAGCACAATTAATAATATGGGATGAAGCTCCAATTGCAAAACGATGGGCTATTGAGAGTGTTGATAAGCTATTGAGGGATATAATTGGGGAGGACAAAGATTTCGAGGGGAAAGTAATGGTATTTGGCGGCGACTTTCGACAAGTGCTACCGGTAGTTCCTAGAGCTACAATTTGCCAACCTATTTCAGCCAGCTTGGTTCAGTCATATTTGTGGCCTAGAATGAAAAAAATAACACTGTCAAAGAATATGGGAGCAAGGAATGATTCCAACTTTAGCAAGTTCTTACTTAGGGTTGGTAATGGTGTAGAACCAACTGATACTCAAGGAAATATCAAAATTCCGAAAAAGATGATTGTTGAATATGACAACGAAGAATCGAGCCTTCAAAACCTTATCAATGTTGTTTTTCCAGCCCTTAGTAGGAATGCCGACTCGTCTGAATATATGACAAGCCGAGCAATTCTTGCTGCTAGGAATGAAGATGTTGAAAGATTGAATGAGAAGTTAATTTCTATGTTTCTTGGAAAAGAGAAAATATTTAATAGCTTTGATGAAGCTATTGACGACACTAACAATTATTTTGAAGAAGACTTTTTGAACTCACTTGCTCCCAATGGCTTGCCTCCTCATAAGTTGAAGCTGAAAAGAAATTGTCCAATTATTTTGTTAAGGAATCTTGACCCATCAGGCGGATTATATAATGGTACAAGAATGATATGCAAGGACTTCAAGAATAATGTGATTGATGCGGAAATTGTATTCGGCCAGCATATGGGGAAACATGTCTTTATCCCTAGAATTCCATTATCACCAGTTCAGAATGAAGGATATCCATTTCAATTTAAGAGGAAACAATTTCCCGTGAAACTTTTCTTTGCAATGACAATCAATAAAATGCAAGGGCAAACAATCCCAAATGTCGGTATTTACTTGCCTCAATCAGTTTTTCTCATGGCCAATTATATGTTGCTCTCTCGAGAGGTACATCAATGTCTACCACAAAAGTCTTGATCAAGCCGGATATTACGAATGTGAGAGAAAACGGATGGACCAAAAATATTGTCTACAAACAAGTTCTAAGCACAGGTACAAATCAAATGAACCCAATAAAACCATTTTTATTAATATTTGTTAATATGTATGGTTCCCTGTATAGAAACAGCTTATGATTATAAGGAGTAACAATCAACAGGGTTGCAAATTGGGGTTGCAGAAAAATAGCTGTTGTAATGTTTGTCATATAGGTGGTTGAGACTGGATTGGCTATGGTGTAAGTCGTACTTATTACATTCCTTTCAATATTCATTCACAAAGTATAAACCCCAATAGTACATTTAAAGCACATGGCATGTTGTTTATAAGTTACATTTCAAATTAAAAAGATTTTAAAAGGTTAGGGGAATTTATTTTGCTAATATTATTCAGATTTCTAATGCAGAAACGCCCATTTGAGGCAATTCAGGTCATCAATTTACCTAAAGATTTGGACAAGGATACAACTCACTGTTATGGCCCTAACACCTTCAAATTACATAGGTCCGTGTACTTTACTTCTATTAGATTGTTGTTTTCATATGTGAGATTATAATTGAGAAACTATCAGTGTACATTCTTGGATTTCTCTAAACCCCTCACAGTAGTGCCATCCACTATTTTTTTCTTTTTTCTGTGTTATATCTTTTCCTCTTCTATATTATTTTTCTCTTGTACATAAATTACTGGTTGTTGCTATGTTGGTGCACTTAAGTAGCATTAAGTCTGACGTTCAAAAGTTGCCCTTAATAAAATGTGCAAAATTGACTTGTTTGACCTTATATTAATTGTGTATGGTTAATTAGGTTTAGGGGCACTTTTTTTAGATTTAGGGGCACTTTTGTCTATCAATTAAATTGTAAGAACATTTGGCAGATTCAGCTGCATCATTTTGCTCGAGAGCTTTCATCATTTTGCTCAAGTGAACAACAATCATTTGAGTTCCCATCACTTGAGAAAGTGTGCATAGAAGATTTCCCTAACATAAAGACTTTTTGTTGCGGGCATCTCACTGCAGAGAAGCTTCAGGAGTGAAGCCTAAATATCGTGATGAAATTCTTATTTGGAAGGGTGATCTTAATAAGACCGTACGACACTTGAATGCAAGGTATCTCATGTTTTTATGTATAAAGTTCTTATGATTATTTCTAATTTATGCATGGAAAGTAAGGCAAAATCATTGTGTATTATTTGTTTGATTTGGTTGATTTTTTTCCTTTCTTCGCAAAAACAGGGTCGATCAAACGAATAGTCATATGGAAGAAGATGATGTTCGTGAGGAAGGTATTGCTGATGAATATGGCGAGTGCACCAATGAGGTCTCTCTCTCTCTCTCTCTCTCTCTCTCTCCATATCCATGTGTGTGTACAGAGTGATAGAATCTGTTGCATGAGAGTAGATGTTAAAAACCATTACATTGGGATCCTTCTATGTAATCTGTCTCTTGAAGTCTATGATTCTATGATTTAAAATTCTTCCTTTTTTGGGCTGATATCATGATTTGATGCTATAAATTATAACTTGTTGTTCTGGTTCGTGGTCGTATATTTGATTGTTTCTCCATGTGGTAATTGGATAAATCTATGTTTCAATTAAATTTTTTTTTTTTTAACCAGGTTGAATCCTGGGGTAGTAGTTCCGGTCCCTCATTGCTATTACCAGAAAAAATCGCGAGATGTGCCCGAAATGATACAAGGTTTGAGAAATTGGCGATAACACATACAAGGTCCAACCTCAGAAGAAAGCAAAGTGCTTCCACCAAGTATCGAACCCACGCTGCATGCCTCCAGCATCTTATGTCCCCCTCCTTTTACCACTCGGCTATGCCTCGGGGGACATCTATGTTTCAATTATAATTTCTCTTCTACGTGTTATTACTTTAATTCCTTGCCTTTAACAACTTTAGCATGCTGCTGCCCATCAATATATGTAGGCACACATTTATATATTTTGATTTACTATATATGTCACTAGATTCTGTGCACGTGCCTATGGCACGGCGCCAGTATGGGACGATGTCAGTATAGAACGGTGTTAGTATTCAAATAAATCAATATAATAATATATATATATATATATATATATATATATATATAATTAAATATTGTGTGTGTGTGTGTGTGTATATATATATATATATACAAAGCTAGAATATAACTATTTCATCAAATAGATTTAATAGCCCATTTTACATGAAGGAAAAAAGAAGAAAGAAGGAGTACAAAGTTTAAAAAGAGAACAAAAAAAAAAAAAAACTAAGCCGATTGAAATAAAAACGTAGGAAGAAAGCCGATTGAAATAAAAACGTAGGAAGAAAAACATGAATAAGAAACAGTTAGATTAGGTTAAGATAAAAACAGTTTAGATGAGATTTAGGAAGAAAAACGTGAATAGGAAACGGTTAGATTAGGTTGAGATAAAAACAGTTTAGATGAGATTTATATATGAGATAAAAACAGTTTAGATTAGATTAAGAATCTTCTTGACATTCCTGATTCAGGGGGACACATGTGCCAGGCGGAATAAATTACAGCCGTTTGATATAAGTAAAAATAATCAATCTCAGCTGCTCTTTATCCCACTGAAATAAAAACGTAGGAAGAAAAACGTGAATAGGAAACAATTAGATTAGGTTAAGATAAAAACAGTTTAGATGAGATTTAGGAAGAAAAACGTGAATAGGAAACTGTTAGATTAGGTTGAGATAAAAACAGTTTAGATGAGATTTATATATGAGATAAAAACAGTTTAGATTAGATTAGGAATCTTCTTGACAGTCCTGATTCAGGGGGACACACGAGTCAGGCGGAATAAATTACATCCATTTGATATAAGTAAAAATAATCAATCTCAGCCGCTCTTTATCCCATTGAGCTCTATTGTATAATAGATTGTTGAGTCTCAGGATGATATTGGCAGTAGCAGTAGCACTCCACTTGAGCAGGTACATGATATTGGCAGTAGCAGTAGCATTCCACATGAAATTGGCGACATCGGCGAAGTATTCCACATGATTTTGGCGTGCTTGATAGTATTCCACTTGAACATGTACAAATTTATGTGGCCATCTCCGATTGATTCTCGATATAAACTCTTTGTTTGGTGAGGAATACTCTAACTTAAGTGTAATACTATATATTCACAGGCAGCCACAAAAGCCTCGATACCCCCGTCAGTTGTATCTTCCCCTAATGTTTCGTTGACCCCAGTTGTTGCATCTCCTTCTCCACCGGTGTCAAACAATAATGAAGAGTTAGCTAATTCATCAAGCCCCGATTTAAGAAAAGTTGCATTGCCCCCACTCACTGAATTTGTTCCCTCTGAATCTATGGAACAGTCTCTTCACTCCAGCGATTCTCCATTGCACGACAGGATGCTTTTAAAGCTGAGTATCGTGCTTTTATGCAAGAATTGGAAGTAGGCAAGGAGTTTTTTGGTGGTGGTTTTGATGGCTTACTGGGCTAATAACTGCGAAGGGAAATACTTTCTAGGTAGAATTTTCCCTCTCATAACTTATTCTGATTTTCATTGATACTACCTAGGATGTTTTTTCAATACTGACCAACCTTCATCTGCAGATCAAGGTTTTTAATGGCCTTCTTCTTCAATCTTCGACAAGAAAGGGAAGATCTTCTTCCTTCAATGCGTATGGATTGCCTCTATTTCCTTCGCATGTACGAGTATGAACTCTGCTCTATGAGCGGGAAATGCATCTAACTTAAAATATGAATTGTTTAGAGTTAATTTGATTAAAAAACGGAATAATTTAATGTGGGCTATGCTATTAACACTCATGTTTTCAACTATGTATTACTTGTAAAATAAATTATTCCTGCATTAAGTCACAAATTCCAAAGATTAACATTTTTATTAGAAGTATATATATATATATGAGAACATAGGGATTAAGTACAATTACAAGAATATGAATTGAACAATATCCTTATTAGAATTATCTGCTGGAACTATGAACTTATTATAAGGTGTCGCTTATTCCTGATCACTTTCTGGTTTGGATTAATGAAGAAGGAGAAAAAGCTTGCAAAAGGACTTACAGAGAGCTTCATGCCAATTCCTCTTGCATTGCTGGTTCATGTCCCTGCTCTCGATTTCATTGATGCCTTCTTTGGTTGTTTAAGAGCTACAACATGGCATAATTCATCTATGAGATCCTTTTTTTTTTCTTTTCCATTTGTCCTATCTAGAGATTTAATTTAGAATTTTTATGTTGTAGACCCATCACACAGTAAAGCTTGTTGGAATACCCGATATGATAATAGCTGGGCTACCAAAGGACTAGAGTATTTACATGACAAAGCAAGTCTGCCTATTATATATCGTGATTTAACAAGCTCAAACATTTTGTTTGACGAGTCTTATCATCCCAAACTCAGATTTCGGCTTGGCCAAACTTGGCCCGATTGGGGATAATACCTATCTATCTACAAGGGTCATGGGTACTTATGGGTACTGTGCACCTGAGTATGCGATGACTGGACAATTGACTTTGAAATCATATGTCTATAGCTTTGGGGTCGTTGTTTTAGAGATCATTACAGGAAGGAAATCAATTGATGATTCAAAAACTGCAGGAGAACATAATTTGGTCACATGGGTAAGGGACCCTCACTGATTAAGAGTTATAAAAAATCCCAACGGATGGCCGGTGGTAGACCCAAGGCTTCACAAAGCGTGAGGGCTCAATTTGAATCACTTCTCATGCCCCTACAAGCTCAAAAGAAAAAAATAAATACAACAAAAAGGTCATTTTCAAAATAAATTAGTGGGCTCATATCTTATTCAGTCAAGACCCTTGTTCAAGGATCGAAGGAAGTTCTCTCAGATAGGTGATCCCATTCTCCAAGGCCAGTATCCTGCAAGGGGCCTGAACCAACCCCTTGCTTTTGCACCAATATGCGTTCAGGAGCAGCCCAACATGCGTCATGTAATAGCTGATGTTGTAACAACTTTGAGTTACCTTGCTTCAAAGAAATATGACCCCGAAACTTAGCCAGTTCAAAGTTCACGTTCGTCACCTTCCACTCCTCCAAGATCAAGAAGAGATGGCGACAAGAGACTGAATGGCTGTGGTAGCGGATATGATAGAGAACAAACCAGAAGGTTTTAACTATCAAGGGTGCCAACACTTTGGTTGTTTGTTTCTTGGGATTAGTTCTTATGCTAAGGTATCATTTTCCCCCATGCTTCATTGAGCACTTTCTCTATTCGTAGGAACTTTTTTTGCTTTAAAATTGATTTGCTTATTTATTTTTCAACAGATAAGAAAACAGGCCTCCAGTAAAGTGGTTACGTGTTTAAGGCACTTCTATAACACAGATAGAAGAAAAAAAAGGAATACAACAAAAAGGTCATTTTCAAAATAAATTAATTGGCTCATATCTTATTCAGGCAAGACCCTTGTTCAAGGATCGAAGGAAGTTCACTCAGATAGCTGATCCCATTCTCCAAGGTCAGTATCCTGCAAGGGGCATGTACCAACCCCTTGCTGTTGCAGCAATGTGCGTTCAGGAGCAGCCCAACATGCGTCCTGTAATAACTGATGTTGTAACAGCTTTGAGTTAACTTGCTTGACAGAAATATGACCCCGAAACACAACCAGTTCAAAGTTCACATTGGTCACCTTCCACTCCAAAATAAAAAAGAGATGGCGACAAGATACTTAATGGTTGTGGTAGCGAATCTGATAGAGACCGAACCAGAAGGTTTAACTATCAAGGGTGCCAACACTTTGGTCGTTTGTTTCTTGGGATTCGTTTCTTGCGTTATGTATCAATAAGCCCTGTCTCTAGGTATTTGCTTTTCCCTATCTCTAGGCATTTGGTTTTCCCTTGTTGTCATAGCCCAGTGTATTGCTGGCACTATTTTTTGCTTGGTTTCTGTGTATAGTTAGATTTGGTATTTAATTACAAGAAAACTCTGTATTATTTGCCTTGTCAAACCATGATGAGATTGAAACATGGGGTTGATAATACATATTAAAATCACACCAACAGTTTCAAGAAAAGGACACCAATATTTCACTTGGTACTGTACCATTTACTGATTTTGTCTCAGTAGTTTTAGTCTAACTTGGTGCTGCAGCATTAACTGTTTTTCCATTGGTGGTTTTAATCTCACTTGGTGCTACAGCATTAACTTTTTTTTACCACAAGGAAATATAGCAGACAATTTATTTGAAGAAATTTCCAACACCTGTAAGTTGGAAAGCAGTTCAAGATTGAGAGGAATAGTAGCGTAAAGATTGTTTTTGGATAGGCTGGGTATACGAAGAGAGGAGTGGTTCCCTAACAATGAAGGGATGTTTCCAGTGAAATTGTTTCTGGAAAGACTCATGGCATGGAGCTTGGAAAAAGTGCTAAACTCAACACGAATGTTTCCTTGAAGTTGGTTTCCCCTTAAATCGAGGATTTGAAGGCCTGCACATTGAGTCAAATTTACAGGAAGGTTACCTTGGAAGGAGTTATTAGCCAAACGAAGGTATTGAAGGCACTGCATGATCTGCAAGTTTCCAACTTATTGTTCGCAATCCCCCACTCTTTCGCATTTGACTGAATTTTCCCACTCTTTCGCATTTATACTGCAATTCCTTACTTTGCTAACTGATATGCAAGCTTCCAACTTATTGCTCGTAATCCCCCCTCTGTCACATTTGACTGAATTTTCCCACTTTCTCGAAGGCAAGTATAAATTCATTATGGTGATATACTTTGTGCTCTTTATTCTAACAAAATGAAATCTTGCTAGAACAAATCAAACCATTCAACTGATCTAAGCTTTTATACTTGAACATATGCCCGGGAAATTTACTTAAACCCTAAAAGTGACATTTCTAGCCTTCTTGATACGAGTATTTTAGATGAATATACTTACGGATTACCCTGACAACAACAGTGTTAATTCATCTGTTAACAAGAACTCGCTTCATTATTTCGGATTACTCTGAACTAATCAATTAATCAAATGTCAAACACAATAAGTCTTTTCCCAATTTGATTCAAACTAAGTGTTGGTGGTGTGTTCTTCAACTGGATTCCTTTTTATATATTGATGGAGAATGGAGATTGGAGATTTCCATTAACATGTATTTCCATTAGCTTCAAGATTGTTTTTATATGTGGCATCGTCAGTGCCTTTGCTGTCAAGACCCAAAAATCACCGCTTCAGGGCTTCTTCCAAGGCGATTACGCTTTCTGACTTTCTTTATTAAGTGCTTTTGTTGTTGTTGATTATAAAGCGGTATATCTCTTTCTGGTATTCGAGTTCAAAAGTCTTTAGATTGATCAAATTGTAACATATATTGATTTGATGCAGAGGTTTCGAAGCGACCAACAGTTAATGCTCTTCGATAAAAGAATCTAATACATGCTAGATGCATTACCACTACTCATTCCCTTTTTATTTTGATATGTTTGTGTGTGTTTTGTAAGCGCCCTGTTATTTACGCAACTTGAAATTTAGAATCAATGCGGACCCGGATGGAAGTGAGGCATTGCCTAAAGGAATTGTTGTTTAACTCGGACTTGCAAATGCATCCACTTTGGGAACCTACAAAGAAACAGATGCGCCTACATCAAGCTTAAATTACTTGATAGCAACCAAAAGGCGTCAAGAATAATCGATTTCACGAGATTGTATAGGAATACTATATTGAAATGTAAAGCATTATTATCAACTGAAATGTAAGCTAAAACTAATTGATAAATATTGAGATTTACTCTTGAGTTTCCAGCTAACACCTTCCTATTTATTGGATACAGTCAATGAGACTACCTTAGTACACTATATAAAACCTAAGAAGAGAACCAGAATAATAATAATAATAATAATAATAATAATAATAATAATAATAATAATAATAATAACAACAACAATAATAATAATAACAACAATAATAATAATAAGAACAATAATAATAGTAGTAGCATAGCGATGTAGCGATGCTTGATAGTAGTAGTAGTAGCAGCTCATTCTTGCATGCCAGAGATCCCTTAGTATACGTTAGAATTGCATTAATCACATTTATTTATCAAATCAATGGTAATTTTATCTTGACAAGCTTAAATACAGAAAAAATGTAGTAAATACGTAAATTTTGTACCACAAATAGCCACAAATAATTACAAAGATCGTATAAACTAATAAAATGATAATATATATAATTATGTAGATATATAATTCAACCAAAACAAAAAATATGCACACTGTTTGACAAATCGATGACCTGATTCCGTCCAGATCAAATACTCATGAAGGAATAAATTTTTCTGAGCGGCATCTAAATTAAAAATTAAGAGCTATTAAAAATTCTCACTCATTTCCGTTAATCCCGAGTATATCTACGGACGAATATTTTGTAAGAATCAACACATTAACCACCCAAAAGATGGTTTTAAATTTAAATATCAAATTTAAGGTGTCCATGTTCACCAACATCAAAGTTAAAGTTCTATTTGGTTCCTCAACCACACTATAACTTACTCTTTTATGATTGTTTATGGCTCATTAATTGATTATTAATTATTAATTAATTAACAAAATAAAAATAGAAGTAGTGGTGCCAACCGTTTCATACCATTAACGACAGAGAGCTTGTGGCGGAAGAGACGCTTGGGAAAAATAACGGCGGCAAGGGGAGAAAGTATATATGGCTCACAAAACTCTATTACTCACAAAACTCACTCAAATTTCGACTACTGCAAAAGACAAGCCGGAGCAGAAGACAAAGCAACACCAGAGCAGAGGCAGCGCATTGGAATTTCAAGGTAAGCTTAACCTAATTTTCTCTCAACAAAATTGATTCACCTGTGACCCTTTTACTTGAGTGATCTATTTAATTTGCATCCAGCTCCACGCAGACTCCTTCTTGATTGTATTCTTTTAAATTCTGTCTCTTAACCTCTTAACATCTGACCATATCCCTTCTTTGGCATAAATGTTTCATAGCATCATGTAGTTCTCTGGATTGTTTGAATTTTTGGCTTGATTGTTTATGTTAGAAATTATAGGTTGAACATCAGGCCTTCTTTGACTATAAGCCTTGCAATAATCTATGAAAGAAGAGTCATTTTTTGTGTGGATATGGAATAAAGAGTAGGCAAATACAAGTTCCTACAGACTTAAAAGCAATAAAAGTACAATGAAGTTGATTAAGATGATTTATTGTTCACTTAAGGGTAGAAGGACCCAGGCAGACAAAACAAATAAATAAAAATGCATATGAATCCAAAATGTCATTAGAGAATTTTCTGTATTGCTTTCACTCAAATCAGAGGTAGGAAGCAGTTCAAACCTTTAATTACGATTTCATAGGTAAGTAGTAAAATGCACGAGGCAGTACCCCATCACTACCCAGCATCAGAACCACATAAGACATTGTTGGCGTATCACCTAGACCCTTTTGAACACATAATAAACCCACTTAACATCCAATTTTATCGATGGAGAAAATCCCATCTCCTTAGCCGCATTTTGGGAGACATGTATAGAATATCAATCGAATGAATATCAATCGCAATTTGAGAAAATCCGATGAGACCAAATGAACCGAATGAACTGACATCGTATAATGACTCTTACTATGTCCCAGCCACTCTCTTTGTATTTGCCTTGTTCTCATTTCCTTAAAAGCTTCTTGCCAAGCCAAAGTCTGATATCTTCGGGTTCATTTCAAAGTCTAGCAAAATATTTCCAGTCTTGAGGTCTCAATGGATAATCCTAAGTAGACCTCGAATCTAAATGAATGTGAATACGAGATCTCAAAATCAAGCACAACAATTAGTTTGGTTGGATGCTTGAGCTAACATAACTATGTATAGCGTAATGTGAATGCGATCTTTGGGCCAATCAAGCACATACTGTTTTCATCTGCAAAATCAACAAGCACAACAATTAGTTTGGTTGGATACTTGAGCTAACATAACTATGTATGCCTTTAGCATAGCCATGCCGGATCGACTACGTATCGTAAAGGTACATGTTATGGAAAAATCTACGGGGGATGAGTCATTGTCCTTTTCATGGTAAGACACCCCTACCAACCATGTAATTGACTGTGTATGATCCTAATCACTGCCTTGGCTGCGTTGCTTTTGGATTTAAGTTATATTTTTGTTGGTTTCTTGTGACAGTAGAATCCTGTAATACTGATAAGATTTCAACCTGACCATCTATTGGGTATTGGGTCTCACTAAAGTTCAGTTCACTTTCCCCTTCTGCTATTTACACAAAGCAGCACAGTTGGAAATTTTCCCTTATTTGCCACTACGACGCCAATTGAGAGAACTCGGCACAAGCTCTTTGTCTGCTATTTAGACGAAGCCTTTATGTCTTCAATTTGAAATTATCATTTTTACCATCTGTATCTCTGTTCCTTTATTGAATAATTGAGTTCTGTCTACAGAAAATGTCTTACATCAATTGATTTCAAATCCTTCTCTTTTCTTTCTGAAATTATCATTTTACAAAAATTGAATATGGATTTTTCACATTTTAAATTCGGAGACAGAAACTGCTTCCTGGTGTTGCTAGCATAATAAGTAACAAAAACCCAATGTTTTGATTTATGGGTTTTTTTTTGGTTTCCTTCTGTTTACTTTCTCTCGCAAAAACCTCTATACCCACCACCCTCTCAGACGCCATTAAAGTCAACTTTGAAATCTCTAAGTTTCTCTCTTCTCTTAGAATTTTGTGAGTTGTGTGTTTTAAATTGATTTCAAACAAGTAAGATTTTCACATTACTCTTCAGTTCACTGATGCATGATTTAGAATTTTTACACCGTGCATCGATGCTGATGTATAGCTTGTTTTCAATATTTTTTCAGGATAATAAAAAACCCCCATTCATCATATTTAGCTTATTTAATGCACCACATAGGCAAAAACTATTTCCATCATATGAGTGCCTTACAATTAGCAAGTTTATCAATTGAAGAGAAAGGGGCACTGACTTGGGAATTGGATTTTAAATATGATTTTTATTCCTACATTTTGCTAATACTACTTCCTTAGTTATTTATATCTATCATATGACAATGCTCACAATTCTTTCATATGGCTTCGTCATATTTCTTTCAATTACTATTACTATGTCTGATATGTTTCTTTACAATGATTTATTGGCATTCATAATGCAGAACAAACAACACGACAATATGTCGACAGACACAGCTATTCAAGTAAGGCACCTCCAAATAAATCAAAAGTCATTCACTACATGATTAAGAGCTTTGCGAGTTGGATTAGAAACAACATGTGGACCAACCCTCTCTTTCAAAATCCGAAAGCTCATAATGATTGACGATGAAGTAAGTTTTAAATTAATCAAAAGTATGATTTATTTTTATTTACTTTTAATATCTCAAAAATGCAAGATTATGTATACACACTTCACCCACCCAATATTAAATATCTTCATTGTATTAAATGTGAGATAATACATTGCAGGGTGTTCAAATTGGTATCATAATTTTCAACGAAGACATCAATCATTTCGCCAAAACTTTTGAAGCCAACAAAACATATCAAATCTCCAACGGTGATGTCAAAAAAATCAATCCAATGTTTCAGAATGTACATCCTGAGAAGGAAATCGTGCTTAAAAAATATTCAAATGTCCAAGTTGCATACCAAGCTATCGCCGACAACATTAGTTATAATTTCAAGGACATCAAAGCCATTCAAGATCACCCTCATTGGGATGATGGCATGGGTAATTAAATTGACTTCCCATAACAACTTTTCACTTATAAACATATTGTACAACAATATCTCATTGTTGTTTTATAATTGCAGATTTTTGCGGTATTGTCACCAAAGTGAAAGATTCCCGAACCATTGAGACCTCAAGAGGAGCACGGAAAGCTTTAAGGGAAATAACAGTAATAAACAATGAGTAAGAACAATACACAAAAAACAACGTACTCATGACCTTCTTATGTTCTTTTCCAAAAAAATTATAAACTGTTGTTTTATATATAAACAAATCGAAATAAGTATGAAATTCATTCAACAAACCGATCATATTGGTCTAACTTATAATAAAACAAAACATTGTATATCATTACTTGGTAATCATAGAGAAAAGTATGCAGGTACCAACCAATAATTATCAGTCTTTGGGAAGATTTAGCGACAAATGAAGGCAAT
This sequence comes from Codonopsis lanceolata, assembly GCA_013146195.2. Lineage (NCBI taxonomy): Eukaryota > Viridiplantae > Streptophyta > Magnoliopsida > Asterales > Campanulaceae > Codonopsis > Codonopsis lanceolata. Next base: position 99,046,364 of record CM028384.1, on the reverse strand, counting down.
GAATTGCAAGAAATCGTCACTCAATATCCAATCATTGTCATCACAAGAGTGACAACAACGAAATATCTTGGTAATAATTCAATAATAGAAATGTTAATGCCCATCGAATCTCATTTCATAAATTATTATTATTAATCTTGCAGGTGAACTACAATTGCAAACAACAACTGCATCAATTCTACAGATAGCACCAAAAGGCACGAACATGGAGAATTTACACGAAAGGTATATTAAAAAAATTACAAAATTACAAAATGAAAAATATTAATTTTTTTATTTTACAAAAACACAGGTTGATAAGACAAAGGATCAAAGGCGCAATAGAAATGACACTTCAAGGAATAATTCAAAACATCCAAAATTTATCAGAGGTAAATTGAATATGCAAATATTATTTCTTAAAATAAAATCTATTTTACTTGATGCAACACTATCACAAACAAAAAAGATGCTTTTCATTCATATACTAGATTTATTTGATATAAACAATTAAGCAATGTATTTATTTGACTCAATCTTAATATACACAAAATTAAAATTAAATTTGCAGAATAAATATTGTTGTGTGAAAGGAATAATTGATAGAGTAGAGAATAAGCCAACTATTTGGTACGACGCATGCAAGAAATGTGCAACTTCCATTATGAAGAATGGAGGAACCCTAAAGTGCAACAAGTGTGATGAAGAAGACGTTGAAATTGTGCAAAGGTAACAATCAAATTATTCCTCCAAACATTTTAATAATAATTCTTACAATGTTATTAACAAAAAATGTTTCATTATTGCCAGATATAGAGTCACATTAAATGTGGTGGAAGGTGACCAAAGTGCAATGATAACACTGCTTGAAGAGGCCGCAACTATATTTGTTGGATGCACAATCCAAGAATATATATCATCATTAGAGGAGGTAAAAATGTACAATTTAATAGATAATTTAAATTTAATTCATAGACTAAATTATCTACAACTAATACAGGGAGAACATGCATCCAAATATTACCGAAGATTGAGCACACAGGTTTCAACGGAAGTCCGATTTCTTATCACTCTAAACCATAAGACAAGAGTTGACGACGGAAAACTCATAGTCGTAGCTGAAGCAGTTGAAAAGATCAACCATATAAAAGAGAGGAATACCAATAATGCAAAACCAAAGTCAACCAAGCGCGAACTACCAAAGAATTTAACACAAAGCGGGAAAAAAAAACAACAAAGAAGGAGGACACCAAATAAGTTTGCGAGGTGGAGATTTCAAGCGACACAGAAGCAAGTGAAAAGATCAGCCCTATAGAAGAGAGGAGCACCAACAATGCAAAATCAAAATCAACCAAGCGCAGACTACCAAAAAATATAACATAAGCCTGAAAAGCATCGACACCTAATGAAGGGAATGGAATAAAGACAAAAATTAACTCAACAGAAAAGGGAGAGGGAAAAAATACAACGAAGCAGGAGGAGAAGAATGAAGTTTGCGAGGTGGAGATTTTAAGCGATGATGAAGAAACCCTCACAATGTGAAAGAAAAAACAATCAAAAATCCAACTAATTATAAACAACAAAAAGACAAACTTTTCGGTAGGCATTAAAATCAAAAAAGAAAAGAACTAATATGAACATGGAATTATATTCATACCTTACATTCATATGCATTTGATTATTATACAATCTTTTTTTTATTTAAAATATTTACTTTTTCAGGATTTGAATAACTATTCATAGCTTGCATTCATATACATTTCATCATTGGAAAATTTTCTTTAATTTAATATGCTTACTTTCTCTGAATTTGAATATATGTTAATTAACTTCTCTTGTCCTTAACTTAATGAAATAAACATTACACAACCAATGCAATACATTGTGTTTTTAACAAGACAACACGTGCAACGCACGTGCCTTTTACTAGTTCTATAAAAATAGAGATTATTATTGGCAAAACTATAATGAGAGAAATTTATTAGACTCAATTTTGGCAAAAACAATGTCATAGCATTTTAACACGATCAGTTTTCTGCGTTTCGAAAGCTTAACCGCAAAATCACTTTTCATAACCAAACACCCTCAAAGCTAATTCTTACTTTAAAAGCAATTTTTAAAGCTGCAAAAAAATCCCGTTTAAGTCATATGAAACTTGCATGAGCCTTGTTGATCACCATTAACCCCGCCCAGGTAAGCATCGGGGGGTTATGCATGATATACTCTTTCCGTTCCGTGCAAAGAATTTGCATACGCATTTATTTATCTTAGAATATTCACATCTTACAGAGAGGTTTAACTAGATATTACACTAGAGAGTTGTGTTGCACTATTCCATCATCTGTATAATTGATTTGTATAGCTCTTTACTATGAATCAATCAAGCCTTCTTCTTTCAATGACTTTGAGAATCCACATGCCGATCTATTGCATCTTCAATTGATAAGAACACATTTTCTTTCCCAATCTTCTCAATAAATTTTGTAATTATCAACTTCTCCATCACCTCTAGCCTTGGATTTATTATTACCACCTTCGAAACAAAATAATCACAAGAATAATATTGTATTGATATATATATATATATATAATCTCGACGAGTAACCAGAAATAAAATGGCTTATATATGTTGTTACCTTAATTTCCTTTGCCTCCATGATTCTTCGTACTTCAACCAGGGTTTCTACACCCGTTACATCGATAGAAGAAACCCCTATATGTTGACAGAAAATTTGTGTTAAATGAACTAATGTAAGGCGCTCTCCCGTTCTTAAATAAGACTTTATAAAGTGAAATGAATTATTTTTAAAATAAAATTTTAATATATATATACATATATATATATATGTATGTATATATATATTAACGTAAAACATGAACGGAGTAAATGAAATCAAAAAATGTGTCAAATTTCTATTTTAAAAAAAGACAATTAATTTGACTTTAAAAAGGAGACACATACTTAGGAACGGAGTAAATATTATTTTGAATGCACCCTTTAGTTCTTACCCCCTAAATCTAGTAAAATAAATTCAATGTCCTTCGCTTGAGAATCTGTCGTGGCTTGTTCATCTCTAACATATCTCAGAATCCTGAGTCATTCAATAACAAAAATATATAATTAAATTGATATTTGAAATATTTATACAATATATATACATATTCATTTTACGCAGAGCCTTTAAGTAAAATAGTGGAAAAGGAAAGAAAAAGAGAAGAAAGAAACCTTTCTCTTATATAGCCAGAATTAGCAAAATACATGGGGGAACCAAGTTGTAGAATGAGGATCCCGGGAATTCCAATTGCGCCAGGATATTGTTCTACATCACGATATAATGCCGAGTTTGGCATGTTTCCGAGCTTAGTGTTTGCAGGTCTAGCAATATATAAAAGTCCTCTTACCAAGGCCAATCCCACCTAAAAAAAGTAAAAACTTAGGTAAGACGGTTTTATGGATATTTTTTGTAAGACGGATCATCTTTATCCGACCCAGCGTGTGTTGGTAAATTGAGTTGTGAGAAAGTAAAGCTTCGTTTTACGAATAAGGATCCGTAAGACGGTTTTATATGAGACTTACCCCTAAAAAAAAAAAATCCAACAAATATTTTGAGTTATGTAACATAACGATCCAATTGAGAGTATACTAGGCCGTAGGCACCCGGGCCATAATGTACTCCTATTGAGGCGTACTGACCTACCGGGTACCCGGGTCAAGGTGATCATGATGTACTTTTTTATAGGTACATCCCCGCTAGTCACTTGGACAACTAAGTCCAAGACCACGACCACTGGCCCATCCATAGTAGCACCTGTGGTGACCAAGGTCATGGTGTACTCCTTTCGATAGTGTACTGACTCACTAAGCACTTACGTCAACTAATTAAGTCCATGACCAATTAAGCTCACCGGCTTACCCAAAGTCCATGCTGCCCAGTCATATAGTTAGTTAATCTATAGATGATGTTTGTGTTTAGTGATATTGAGTGTTATCGATCCATGTTGACCTAGGCCACCGGGCCACCCTAATGAGTGGACCTGCGCCCCTGCAAGCCTCGTATTGTTTTACATATGTTACAGCATGGTGATGAGTAAAACAAAAGAGATAATTGTAAATAAACATTACCGATAAGATGAGACCGATGTCCATGCTAATGAAGGAAACACCAAGAAAAGCAGCCATACAAATGCAGAAATCAAACTTATCAGCCTGATAGAGGTGATAAATCTTCTCATAGTCAATGAGACCAAGCATTGCTGACATGATAATGGCAGAGAGAGCAACGAGTGGCGTGTAACTAAAGACAGGTGCCAAAAACAGAAGAGTTAGCAGCATACAGATGGCCATTACAACATTAGCCATTGCTGTCTTACATCCAGCATTGTAATTCACAGCAGTTTTTGAAAATGGCCCTGAAAAAAAGAAAAAAAAAAGAAAGCATTAGTTCAATTAGAATAAAAGAATTTGGAATCAGTTAGTACTATCACAGCTTCACCGCCTCGCCCATTTTCAGGACCCGTAGGCCAGAACCCGCTCTGATACCCATTGTAATGGGTATGAGCTCGAGTCCGATACGCTATAGCCAACATAGTGAGTGGTCATTTTATACACACAAGTCCCATATCTAAACGACGTGGGTCGGAGATATTACATTAAGTAGAATTTGGATTTTATTTTATGGCCACATGTATAAAACAAATTGGTTTAAACGACTTGTACAAAATACTGATTTGGTGACGAAAACTTAATATAGCTAATTCAAATAAAAATTTAAATAATTTAATATTTGTGAAATACCAGTGGTTAAATAGCAGGAAGTGAAAGATCCAACAATGTTCATGAGACCAAAAGCGATCATCTCCTTATTTCCATCAACTTGTTCATTTTTCGTGATGGCGAAACTCCTTCCGATTGCTATTCCTTCCTGCAAAGATATTACTAATTGAGTAGGTCTCATGTAATATGGTTTTATGGATTCGAATACGTAAGACAAAGCCCTACTCTTTCACAGCTCAACCGACCAATACACGGTACGTCGGGTAACGAGAATTCGTCTTCGAAAATATATAAGTAAAACCGTATTAGTTAAGTTTTTGCCTTACTATTTTTTAATCAGCTGATTATTGCTAGATAAACATTTTATAAGCGCAAATTAAATTTTAAATTAATAAATTTATATTATTTATCAAACTAGATGTAAATAGATAGAAGCTGTAAAATTATGTGCTTACAGCTAGAGCAATAAGTGCAGTGATGAACCCTGCTTTTAGAGGTGCTTCTATATACTTGGGGTCAAAGTTCAAATCTTGAATAGAAGGAGGATTTATCCCTCTCTTCAATTCACCCACCTGTATTTCATAAAAAAGAAAATGGGCATTAATTCAAATCTTAAATGGAGGGATAATCAACAGTTATTGAGTATGATTAGAGGTGGCAAGCAAACGAGTTGAGTGGATATATATAGGCGGTGCCCATGATGGCTTCGGGCTTAAATGAGACCCATAAGTAAATGCCCAACCGGTAACCGATATAAATGGTTTTGTGGAGAGATAAATTTTAGCGGTGTTACAAATTGTAATTATTATATAAAAAATTTTAAAAATTTTAAAATGTGTTCGTTTTATAATGTAAAAAAATTAAAAAAATTACTTCAGTGGAGGACTTGCCCCCTAAGTCCAAAGCATGGATCCACCCTTCCTATTGGCGCTCATTAACCATGCATAAATCATCAAATTAATATAAACATTACAAAAACTTATTTCCACGGAAATATATGCATTTACGAGTAACATGTGAGTTTGGGCATTATATAGGCGTTCATATATGCCCTTTTTTGCCCTCAAAAATTAATGGGCTAAAGTGGTTTATTTTGTACGAACACGTCTTCAATCTAGAGTATTCGGAAATATATGTGTCACGGATACTACCGAATACGCTAGGTTAAAGGAGTGTTCGTGCAACCTGAGTGGTTTCCCATAGCTCATTGCTAAAGACATTTGTGCCCTTACCCACACGTACGATTTAAAAGGGTAAATGTGTTTAAACAGTAATTGACACATCTAATTATAATCATATAAATTAAAACAAAAAGGGCAATAAAGGAAAATAAATAAGTAAGAACTCACAATTGGGATGCCGTGTTTTTCAGGATGATCAAAATAAGCAAAAATGCAGCCAGATATGACAGTTACAATCGGTGCTATAGCTGATACCCAAAATAGCTTTGCATTTTTTTGCTTCTGCAAAATTAATTTCCATTCAACCAAATATTAATAATTCATATGGTTTAGGCCTACTTTGGTGCAACGTTTTGAAAACGCAGCTCTTTTAAAACGCAGTATTTTCAAAACGGTATTTTGCAAATTAGAGCGTTTTAAAACGCTGCATTGAAATAATTTTAAAGAAAAAACACTGGGTTTTTTACCATTATTTTGATCAAAACGCTCCATCAAACAAACACTTATACTAGCTGGGTTCTGAATTAACACATGTAAAAACACACACATTGTGTGCATGGATGTTTATAAAAGGAGTTTAACTCACCACATATCGTGTAAACGTGAGGAATGTAAGAAAGATTAGTCCCAACACTGCACTCTCCCATCTCCACTGTATATATACAAGAAATGGAAAAAGTTAGTACAAAAACGCCGAAGAACGAGTGTGAGTGTGTGACCCCGGCGCAGCTGGCAGGTTCCGTGGTCGTTTTAGTTCCATAAATTGATGAGTTACATGAATAGGTTTCCTATTAGATCATCTTACGAATCTTAATTCGTAGACGGAGTCTCAATCTCTCATGGTTTAGCCCATCAACATACGGTGGATAGTAAGTGGGGTTAGGTGCATCCGTCTTACAAAAATTATTGGTCAATCTTGTATGCCTTGTGGTAATGGTAATAGACTTTAATTTGCATAATGTTTTATGTATTCCCCAAATGCATAAAAATCTCATATCTATTCGAAAATTTATGTGTTCCCCAAATGCATAAAAATCTCTTATCTATTCACAAATTTTCGCTGCTTGTTTGATCTTGACGGTTTTGGTTTTTGTGTGAAGGATAACCAAACGAGGCAAATAGTCGGGTGGTCTTTATCATCAGTCCTTCATCCTTCATTCCTACACCTAAAATCAATCCCTTGCTAATCGTTGGCGAACGAGCCACCTCTTCTATTTGGCACACTTGGCTAGGTCACCCTTCATCTGAAGTCTTTAATTAATCACTTAGTTCTTCAGACTAAGATACCGATTAGCAGTTCAATGGTTTGTGTCTAGTTCCATACATAGATTGCGTATGGTCCTGCTATGCTGCCATTTCCCCACGTTTAGCCAGAGATTGAGAGTGTGTGTGTGTGTGAATTAGGGACCGCTGGCAGATCTTAACCTTGAGATCGTTTTAATTCCATAAATGGTTTGAGTGTGATCGTATAGTGCTGCATTTTCCCATGGTTACAGAGAGAGAGAGAGAGAATGCGAATTAACCTCGTTTCTATGTTTGAAAATGGCACGAATAACAGAAACAACATCAGTATGCTGGGTGAAATGCTTCATTCCGAGGAATCCCTTCAACTGTTGAAGGCAGATAATTGTTGCAGTCCCTCCCATGAAACCGATGATGGTTGAATGTGATAAGAAATCTATCAATATTCCCAACCTGTTATAGGTTATCACAAAATACTCACAAAATCAGTTATCCCAATACTGGAATGAATATAAAACCTTCCTTGAAATTTCTGTCTCACCTTAACAAGCCCATAACAGTCTGAAGCAAACCAGAGAAGAAAGTAGCCGTAAATACCAAGTTAAGATACAAAGTTGGATTTTCATCTGCAGATACTTTCTCCTCAATGGTTGCAGCTATAAGCAACGAATTAGCTGCAACAGTTCCAACGGCTAGATGCTTTGAACTTCCAAATACCGCGTATATAAATGGTGGAACAAAGCTTGAATCTGTAACAAAATAATGTCGTCTTACGTTTATGTAGGTTTCACAGGTTTAAACTGCAGGAATGAGTTATAAGCATATGGCATATATATGTAGGAAAGGAATGAGTTAGGTGAAACTACTTACATAGACCAATGATAGGAGGAATGTTAGCTAGCTTGGCATAGCTGATTCCTTGTGGAATGGCAAGGCTAGCAATTGTGATCCCAGCCAGAAGATCATATTTAAACAAACTGAGACTATATTTAGGTAGCCACTCGAATATAGGAACGAAATATTGTACGGCTTTCTTGGCTTTTCGTGACAATGGCTCATTCTTGAATTCGCGGAATGGGTCATCTGGGAAAAAGGTTTCCTTAAGGTCTGACTTGATTGCAGTGGCAAAGCTTCTTGGGGGTGCAAAGTTCACCTTGTGCACTGGCACTTGAGAACCTCCTACCATACCCATATTGAGAGAGAGAGAGTTGGGTAGTTAGATAGGGAGAATTGTAATTAGGTATTCATAGACACAACAAAGAACCGAGAAAGGATAACAAGGATGATGACTTAGATTGGATAAGAGGAATGGTTGGAACATTTACAAATATAGAAAGTAGACGATGTGGTGAATTTAGACTTATATAACTAGAAAATTGTATCAAAAGTCAAAGGATTTGACTTGATAGAATTTAGGTTTGAGTCTCTTGTGGAGAAGAGTGATAGAATTTAGGTTGGAGTCTTGTGTGGAGAGGAGAGATTTATGGTGGCAACGAACGACTATCATCCATTATATTTAGCATCGTAATTTAACATAAAGAAACCACGTAGAAAAGTATATGATTTGTGCATATAAGTGTTCAATTGAACAAGAGGGAAGCGGGAGACCTCGCTCAAAAAGCAGAGAGCGAAACGAAGAAAAAGAATTGAAATCTAAAAATAGAAGTAACGTCGATTTTCCAACTTTCTCATCTCAATTAACATGGCAACACCACCGTAACATGATTGATGCAAACACATTGAGATAAATAAAGCTTGGATAAAAAAGTTAAAACCTAGGAAATTTTCTTGAAATTTTAAGAAAATTTTGTTAACTAGATCTAAGAAGCCCTCAATTGCACACTTATTAGTGTTCTGGAAATACAGTACGTATGCTTTATATAGCCTTTACAAGATAAGAACGACCAAACACAGATTGTGGTGTTTGTTACAAACTAATACAAAAACAAACTCTATCTAGTTGACTCCTACTAAACTGGTGATCATAAAGTGAACTAAGCAAATCAATAGTAACTTTGAAATAGTCAGACCCAATTATGTCACGGCGAAGTGGTGGCTCCATGCACTACCTAGTATTGATTTTTCCCACCATAGTTCATTCCTTGTAAATGTTTTTTTTTTACTTTTAGTTTTGATGTAACCTTAATTATAAAGCCCTATATAAATACGTGATTCAAAAAATAAAAAGGTGGTGCTGTTATTCCTATTAATTGTGAATTCCTACATGGTATCAGAGTTTTGCTTCTAAAGCTCCATTTGTTTCACGGAAAATCATTTTCAGAAAATTATTTCCGGAAAATGATTTCCGAAAAATAAAAAGATCTCATTTTCAGGTGTTTGGTAAATCTTTTGAAAATATGTCAAAAAACATTTACGCGTGTTTGACAAATACACGAAAAATGTTACGGAGAAAAATATATGAATAAATACAAAAAATATATTTTAATGTTAATCCGCATATTGAATATAAGATAGTGTTAAACTTTAAATATTTTTTCTTTAGTAACCCTCAATTTACCATTAGTGGTATCAAATCAATGTCTATCTTTTTTTCAATCTCACAATTACAAATATGTTTTTTGATAATTGATATGAAAAAAAAATGTTTTAAAATAGAAAATTGACAATGTTTAGGATGTCCCTAAATAATATAGTTGACAATAATTTTAGGACGTAGTGATTATTTATTAAAACTATAATTTATAAATAGTATGCACAAACTTCATTTATATTTCTAAACAATTTATTTGTTAGTGAAATATTGTGTAAGTATGTGTAATTTTGAATGGGGATGGAGGGTGTCTGAAAAATGACTTGCGGAAAATAAATATATAAGTCATTTTCTGAAAAAGAAGCCTTCATTTTTCGTCGACTTGGAAAACGTTTTACGTGGACTACATTTTCCTAAAGTTACCAAACACCGAAAAATGAGAAAAATGTTTTACGGAAGTCATTTTCCATGAAACAAATGGAGCCTAAACCTCCTTCCAATTACAGCTGTGGCCGTCCAATAATTCCACCTCCATGGCTACCGACAACCAAATTCTCACCGTTCAAAACCCCATTTATCAAACTCAAAACTTCCAACTCATAAACGTCTCCCACCACAACATCATCAAACTCATTGGCTATGACCTCTAAAAGTTCGTAGATGGCTCACTGATGTAGGACAAGATTGGATTAGTTTTAATTTCAAATTTAAGTATTTTTATTTTATTGTAATTTTCATATTTAATTTTAATAGGGTAATATTTTTATGTTTAGAAGTAGATTTAGGTATATAAGAGATGAATTTAAGTCTTATTAGATTACTATATAGGTTAGGCTATTTTTATGAGATTTTAACTTGTTTTCCAAGCATTACTAGTCCTATAAAAATAGGTTTCATTGTAATTCCGAATTTATTTGATTATTTTAATAAAATTAGAGTTTTCTCTTTTATCTGGTGGATTCCAGTTATTTCTTCCTAGTGGATTCTAGGTTGGTTATGGAATTTCTCGTGGTAAAAATTCTTCTTGTTATTTCCGCTGCGTCAGTTGGTATTAGAACGAGTAACATCCTGTGATGATGACTAATGAAGGTAACAACAACGACAACGACGCTGCACTGATGGCTCTCCTTGAACGAATTCAAGCAACAATGGACAATCTCATTGCTTCAAGTCAAACTATTGCTAAAGGAGTACGCAATTTGCAGTTCGGTGGTGAAAACCCTAGGCAACGGGCAGGGGCTCGTGCACTAGAACTTATAGGACACGGGGTGGACCCTCCTCGTGATCCGTCAGCCAGGGAAGATGTGATTTTCGATTCAGAATGAGATGAGGCACTGATAGTACGGAACAATGTAGAACAGTACCCAAAAATCAAAGATGATCTACCGTTTTTCACAGACGACCTGTATCCGGAAGATTTAAATTTACTTGAGCTTGTGTTTGGAAACATGCATGATGATGTTGAGCAATTATTTTTCGAGCGAGATAGTTATGAGAAACATAATTTTGAGGATATAGGAGATTTTGGAGTTGCAATTTTTTTTATGAGGATGATATGAGACTGTCCGTGACTACTAAGGCATGCCCACGACCACGCGTTATGCCAAACGAGTTTCTGTTTAGTTATCTTAGTTTATTTCGAGTTTTTGAGTTCTTTTCAATTTCAGATTTGTTTAAAGATTTAGAATATTCAAGGTTGCGTAAAAAGCTATACTACTCAAAATATCTTCTTTTTTTTTTTTTTTTTTTGCATGGACAATTTCAAGTTTCGGGTATGAACTCGAAGACGAGTTCTTTTCAAGAGTGGGTGACTGATGTAGGACAAGATTTGAATAGTTTTAATTTTGAGTATTTTTATTTTATTGTAATTTTCCTATTTAATTTTAATAGGGTAATGTTTTATATTTAGAAGTAGATTTAGGTATATAAGGGATGAATTTAAGTCCTATTAGGTTACTATATAGGTTAGGCTACTTTTTATGAGATTTTAACTTGTTTTCCAAGTATTAATAGTCCTATAAAAATAGACTTCATTGTAATTCCGAATTTAATTAATTTTTTTTTAATAAAATTAGAGTTTTCTCTTTTATCTGGTGGATTTCAGTTATTTCTTCCTAGTGGATTCTAGGTTGGTTAAGGAATTTCTCATGGTAAGAATTCATATTGTTATTTCCATTGCGTCACTCACACCCATGTCCGCCTCCCACCATCCTCCCAAAAGATGCTCAAACTTCCAAGGATGTTCCAATACCCAACCCACACTACCAAATTGGATCCGACAAGACAAACTTCTGTTTGGCGCCTGTGGGTGCCCCAGATGTGTCCCTGTGCTCCCTTGGTTAGGGGAATGCGGCATGCGGATGCGGACACCACGCTTTCCATTCCATCCTCCCTTGTCTAGGGAAAGACGAAATTGAAAATTCGGAAAGGGTGCTGTCAAAAAGCACGTTGAATACGCCTCGGTCACTTTAATGAATTTTTGGTCTGTTATGGAAGCTATGGTTTTCTGTGTCAGGTTATCCCTTTTTTAGGGGATAACAGGATACAGGAAAGCATCACCCCTTCATTCGCATCGTCCCTTGTGTAGGGGAAAATAGAAAGTGCAAGAAAGGATATTGCATGCCCCACTACAGACTTTATGAAAATTGTCTTATGGCCTATTTCGAATCACTATGAGTGCTTTGGGTTTTCTATATCAAGTTATCCTTTTTTTAGGGAATACCAGGATATAGGAATACATCACCCTTTCATTCTCACTCTCCCTTTTTTAGGGGAAAACGGGAAATAATAAGAAAGGATGTTGCGATGCCTCACTGCAATCCAAAATGTTTTAATATAGTCGACATCTTTATTTTGAGGAAGAAATAAAGAAAAACCAAAAATAAAACCATAGATTGCAAAAATGTGTTCGGAGGCAAAGTTACGAGTTGGGAAGGTGCTAGGCACCCAACTCGCCATTTCGGTCTCAAAAGTGGTTTTTGGCTAAAGTATGCTTTTTATTATATTTTTATAGCAAATAAATAAAGCATTAATAGACAGAAAAGAGAACAAATGCATCCATATTTACATTATTTACGAACTTGCAGCCGCCTCCTTCCAATAATATACAAATACATTTAAAAATATTTGACCATAATAATGACTCTTTTTAATGCTATTTTCTAAAATAATTCGGGCAGCACAACGACTTAAATTTTTTCATTGGGCCGGATGAAAAATAACTTTTTTATAAATTAAAACGCTATTAAAGGCTCACCTTTTAGAGCGTGGTGTGCTCGCTCTGTCCTTCTCGAGAGAGGGAGTCTTTTTTGCTTTGCTGCTGCTGCTACTGCTGCAGTTTGGGCAGAGTGACTGCTTCCGAAAGTTGCTTTTGGGCACCATGAAATGGCCGAAGCAACTGCTTGCTTTTTTGCTGCTGGCGGAAATCGGGCAGAACAAGGGCTTGTTTCTGGCTGATTTGGCCTTTTTACTCGGACAGAGCAACTGCTCTTTCCGAGGCTTTTGGACCGGGGAAATATGGTGGATACCTAGCTGGGGGGCTAAGGATCACTTTGACCGATTGGATTTGCTTTTGGAGGAGTTTTGGCAGGGCTTCGAGGCTTTATAGGAGGGGGAACTCACTATCGCTCAAGATCGCTCTCTAACAGCGTAACAACAACGCTGAAAGCTTGGGAGTATATCTATATTTTTAAGTGTGCTAAAAGCGAACCCCGAGGCCTCTATTTATAAGCCGAGAGAGGGACATCGAGGGAATTACTTTTCCTCTCTTCATGCTTCTTTTACTCGTACAACGTGCTCGAATAATTGCACAATGCGTTAACTGTAGTGCTCCTGTAGCAGTTTGGGAATCACTGTAGCAGAATTGGACGCTGCCATAAGGCTATATGGGCGCCACGCCAGGTCTTCTTTTAGGTAGCGCCAACTGTTCAAACTTCAGCCCATTTTTGACACTTTAGTCCCTGCATTTCACTGTTTTGTGCATCCTACTTTGTCTTTTGTATTTTTAATCCCTGTAACTTGACATTTGTTAAGTTTTAACAGGTCTTGATATCGCATGCCAGAGTTACATATCAGGGGTACGAAATTGGGGTGTCTACAGAGCCCCTCAACGATGGAGTCTACGGGTAACCCGAAGCTTACTGAGTAGACGAACATCGTTGATAAGAAATAGACTCTCCAATTTCGTGCAATTATAACGGGGGAGAGATGCAATAGGTAGCAGTTATAATGCAACAGTTTATAATGCTAACCAAAACTCACATATCCTAGGCATATTAAGTCGGTTATAGCAGGTTATCACAGTCTTTAAGCAGATATGCAAATTAAATGCTCTAATGGTCGGACCTACTAAAGTAGGTTGCCTACGTATCCCTTAATAAAGGAAATCAGACCAAATGTAGTTCGAGCTAAGCCAGAACAAGCATGCTGCGATGGTCGTGCCTACCGAAATAGGCTGCCTACGTATCCTTATCCAAGGAATCAGACCGAACGTAGTTCATACGAAAATGCCGACAAACAAGTGTTGCGATGGTCGTGCCTACCGAAATAGGCTGCCTATGTATCCTTAGCCAAGGAATTAGACCAACCGTAGTTCGCCACTGCGAACAAACAATGCTGGGCAGAATGCAATGTCTCCTCAGGTACTCAGCCTTCGTCGGAGAACAATAGCATTTCCCTCTGACCCGGGGTTGCAGCCCCTTCAGGGAAAGTTTCCTAACCACAAAAACATACTGCATGTCGTATCCCTAAAGGGTCGAAACCCTTCGCGGAACACGACGGCGAAATGCATCGCCTCATCAGGAATTCAGTCTTCATCGGAAAACGATAGCCTTTCCCTCGGACCCGGGGTTGCAGCCCCTTCAAGGAAAGTTTCCAAATCATAAATCACTTCAAATGCTGATCACTCTTCTTGGGGTTATGCCCCGTGAGGAGATGATCCTATACTACTCCTATAAAGCAGGAAAACATTACATGCGATGGCGGATGGCGGGTGTCAAACCGTCTTAATTAATTTTCCTTTTTCCCAATACAAGTATAGGGTAGTAAGGTTCGTATCCACAGGGAACGTTGTATTTATATCCTTAAGAAATTTATATAGTAACCAAAATCGAGATTTTTTATTAAACTAACTAACGACTAACCTTGAATGAAATAAAATATGAGTTTTATAAACTTAAGAAAGCAAACAATAAATAAATTTAATTCAATTTTGATAAAGGTCCAGTTAATGAACTGATGTACTTCCAAAAATTAGCTACTGATCATTGATTCCAAACCGACTCAATTGATTGCAAATAAACCAGTTATAGTTGTTGACAAACGCCTAACACCCAATTTCTCCTTACGGATTTGATAATTAGGAGAAGCTCGCTAATTATACTCTAATCAAAAGACAACCCTCGAACGCTCGAAAGATTTATTGTTTTGAAAGCTTTAAGATAAGAGAAACCCGGTTCTAGACAACAATATTAAAGTAATATCATTTAACCTAGAGTAATCATTCTCGTAACACAGACCGAATATGCTTGTGATGCCTAAACGGTGTGTCACTTGCTACTACGCTAGAACCTGAAGACAATTACGGATCAACGGTTCTTAACTAGCAATGGATTAAAATGTCTAACCAAAATCTGGGCCCTAGAAATTAATTAAGCATACTAATCTTAAGTTACAATTCCTTTGCAACAAGAAAAATAGAGAATGACTAAATACTTGCCCCCAATTGAGGCTTGAACAGTGCACTTAAGACCTCACGGTAGCAATTTCTGAAAATACTTACGGGTTCATTAACTGGAACGGAAGTTTTTAGCCACAAAACATGACTAAAATTTACTTACAAATTGAGAAGAGAAACAACTTCGCAAGTGATGAAAGGAAGAAATTAAACTGCCCTATTGATCTACAAATTAAACCTTAAGCTGTTGTGTTTACAGTGCAAGAGAGAGAAAGTGAGTGAGTGAAAGAGTGAGAGAAGGAGAGTGTGCGTGCGAGTGAATGTGTGTTCCCTTGAGAGATCCCACATCCTTCATTTATAGCTATCTCTCTTTAACTACTCCAGCCATTTCCCCCAAAAATAGAAGACACGATCCTTGCTCCTCATCCATTAACAGGGCGGTTGCTGACCAAGTCTTCTTTCCCAATATTTACAAAAGGAAATAAAATTGGGGAAAAAAACTAATAATAAAAGGGATATTCTTATTTACAGAACTGCCAAAAGTGATTAATGTCTGAAATACCCTCCACTAACTCCTTTCAGTCTTGTAACAGGACGTACTCTACTATTTGTTCCCGCTACAGTGTTTCCTGGATTAGCGAATGCCCATTCGGTACTTGAATTTTTCTCTTAATCTGCCTTTGTTTCTACTTTTCTTCCATTCATCTTCCTTAAGACTTGTGAAGACCAAGGATGAAAAATACCCGTGAAAGTACAACATTTCCCTTAAAATCAAAGTGCAAAATCATATTAAATGTTGTACTTATTTAAAGCTATCAAAATTCCCCCACACTTGAACCATGCTTGTCCTCAAGCATTTGGACTTTTCCTAAACATGTTTTTTAACAAGCCAACCAACCCAGAAAAACAAATTACATTGTATCAAAACTTAGTATTCAATAAGCATTCTCATTTTCA
This sequence comes from Codonopsis lanceolata, assembly GCA_013146195.2. Taxonomy (NCBI): domain Eukaryota; kingdom Viridiplantae; phylum Streptophyta; class Magnoliopsida; order Asterales; family Campanulaceae; genus Codonopsis; species Codonopsis lanceolata. The sequence continues at coordinate 99,030,066 of CM028384.1, read as the reverse complement.
GGATCAAAATTTAAACAAAGTAACTAGCATCCTATAATTTCTCCAAATTAAGATAACTCGCATGCACCCAAACTTCTCCCACAGCTTCTAATTATGCAAATCTCAACTGTTCTCACGGGTATCGCTCAAAGCACACAATTGTTTGAACACGGGCCGTGTATCATGAAACACTCAACTCACACAACAGGGTGACATTATCATATGCTTGCAACTTGATCAAATCTCCATCACTAAAAATGAGTTCACATGCACCAATCAAAAGGACTTTTAACGGGTTGTAACGGGGCTAAGGGTGTAAAGGTATGATATAAGGGATAAAGAGGGTTAATATGTCAAGAATGTGCACAAAAACTACACATCATTACCAACTCCACCAACGACATAAAGCACCGACTACAAGCAGCTAGTGTTTCAATTATAACAGATCGAATGAACTATGTATATTTTGATAACTCATGCTCATCTACCTTGTAAAGTACTGTTACCCTCACTAGAAAAGCAGCAGCTTACTGAAACAAATTTTTTTTTTCTTTTTTTTTTCCTTTTTTTCTTTTTTTTTTTTTGAACTGGAACTGACTTTTATTTCCTGTTTCTTAAGATTCAACCTTTTTACTTACACAGAACATTCTTTATACAAACAATTATCCACCAATTGCAACTCTGAATTCATACAAGCTGAGATTCTATACCTCACATGATCTTCATGCAATTCTTGACATGGGATTAAACAAAATGAGGGTCAAAATGAAAGGCTACATGTTAGATTTTATATGGTTAAAACAAGGAAATGGGCAAAGCTCAAAAAAGGTTAACTAGGGGAAAACATGATGTGGGTAGGATAGAAAGAGAGCCAAAAAATTGGTGATTCATAAGTGCCTTAATCCTATTAGCGCAATGAACTCAATACGTGACCTCGACATGTATACAAGATGCAAGTTCTAAAATGTACACCCGCTTGTGAGAATCACTCAAAGAATGACCGAGAGCAAAGTATATGAAATGCTCCAATTAGGCTCAAAAGCTCACTTGAAAGGCTAAACAGTTGAAACTTTGCAATTTTATCAATTGAAGGAATAATTTTTTTTTAAACATGCGTGTCAATCCAACTAGGAAAATTATACAATGCTAATCATTTGTCAAGATTATCTCACCAAAACATGAAAATTCATATCAAATACCAAGTTTACAACAATGCCAATTTTTTCTCTACCAACCCTTCAAACCTAAACATGTTCAGGAAACCAAGCTTCAAAAACTGCCTCAACACTTTTTCATCAAAAACCCCAAAAAAAAATTTCCTTCACCAAAACCCAACTGCACAACATACTAAATACAGCATCCAAAATCCCCCCCCCATACTTAAATTAAACAGTGTCCTCAATATATATAGAACAAAAATGCAAAACAGGACAAAGTAGAATGCGATGCATACACATTGAAGAGCTGATCCCCTTAATATCTGCGAGAGTCCATCCAATCGCTCCTTTATATTCCCTCAAAACTCTCAGCAATTTTTCTTCCTGCAGCTCAGTCAGATTATTGGAAATAATGACTGGCAATGTGTCATTTTCCCCTAAGTAAACATACTTCAAATGTTCAGGTAATTTTTTTTAATTCCAACTTAGGAGCTTGAACTGAAGAAGGAAGAATCTTTTCGCTAGACAAAGGTAAGGGAAGAAAAGGAATATCAAACCTGCTTGTTACCTCAGGTGTGGAATAAAGTGACATGATATTTTCTCCTACTTCTTCATCACCTTGGAAAGGAGCATCTCTATCTGTCAAGCTTTTCACGAGAACAAATTCCATCTTATCATCACTGACATTAGTTTCAAATTCATCTTGCACAACAGAATCAATGACACTGATATGAAAAACAGAGTCGGAATCATTCGGGTACTTCATAGCTTCGAAAACATTGAAAGTAACTATATTACCATCAAATTCGAGCGTCAAAGTACCCTTATCAACATCTATTTTGGTTTTTGCTGTTTTCATAAAAGACCTTCCCAACAATAAAAGAGATGGGTGAGGAGAACATGAATTATCCATATCAATTACATAAAAGTCTACCAGAAAAATCAAGTCATTAACTTTTACTAACACATCCTTTATTACTCCTTCAGGGTAAGAATTTGACCTGTCTGTGAGTTGAATTACCACACGGGTATCTCACATTGGGCCTAAATTCAAATCCTTATAAATAGATAGAGGCATAACATTAATGGATGCTCCAAGATCTAGCATGGATTTTTCAACTTTTTTATTACCTATAAGACAAGGAATAGTGTACATACCTGGATCCTTGCATTTTTGTGGTAACTTCCTTTGAATCATAGCTGAGACATTTTCACGCACCAATACTTTCTCATCCATTTGCAACTTCGCTTTCTTTGTGCACAATTCCTTGAGAAACTTAGCGTAGCGAGGAACTTGCTTGATGGCATCCGAAAGAGGTATATTGACTTCAACTTTGCGAAAAGTTTCCAATATATTCTTCTCATCTTCCTCTTTCTTCAGTTGTGCAAATCTGCCCGGAAAAGGTGGAGGGATGACAATTTTTTCCGTTGACTTACCCGATTCCTCACCTTTGCTGCTCAATGAATTTTCAGTTTGCACCTTTTTTCTGCTTCTATCTACAGGATTTTTTTCAACCTCCTGTAATTCCTTTTCATTCCTGAGTGTGATTGCACAGGCATTTTCCCTTGGATTTTTTTCCACTTGAGAGGGCAGTCTTCTTGGATTTGCTTCCAGCTTCCCTACAGATACAGCGAGCTGGGAAATCTGATTTTCCAAAGATTTTATGCTGGCCTTAGTCTCTAATCTTTCCTGCTGCTGAATCTATCTGTATTGCTGAACCGATTCTGCTAAGCTCTTGATCAGACCTTCCAAAGAAGAATTGGAACTAGTACCGGGCTGAACTGGAAGAAGTGATGACAATGGTGGTTGCACTTGTTGTTGTGAAAAGTTCTGATTTTTATTCCCGTGACTGAATTTCGGATGATCACGCCGTTCGGGGTTGTAAGTACTAGAATATGGATCATACTTCCTCTGCGGCTGTCCTTGGAAACCTCCCACTACATTCACTTGTGCATTAAGATCATCTTGCAACGTTGGACACGCATCAGTTGGGTGCCCCACATTTGCACAAATTCCACAAGCCTTCACTTGCTGAACTTGACCTGAGACAATTCTTTCCAAAACAGAGGTTATTGTGTTCAACTGCTGATCAATAGAGAACAAATTAACCTCATTTACCTTGGTTGGAACATCATATCTTGTCCCGAACTGTTGTGCATTTTCAACCATATCGACAATTAGTCGCTTAGCGTCTTCCTAAGTGTTATTCATAAACGCTCCCCCACTGGCTGCATCAATCATATTCCTGTCAGCAATGAGTAGTCCTTCATAAAAATACTAAATAAGCAGTTGATCTGATATTTGGTGCTGCGGGCAGCTTGCACATAACTGCTTAAACCTCTCCCATTATTCATACAATGTTTCCCCTACCAACTGCCTTATCCCGCAAATTTCCTTCCGAATATTTGCTGCACATGAAGCTGGGAAAAACGTTCGAGGAACCTTTTGTCATTTCAGGTCATGTGTTCATTGCACCTTGATGCAGATCAAATAACCAGTCTTTTGCCTTATCGACTAAAGTAAACGGAAAAGCTCGCAGCTTCATGTTGTCTTCAGACAGTCCTTGTGCTCGCTGACTCGAGCATGCTAAATGGAACGCCATTAAGTGCTTGTGAGGCTCTTCACCCGGAAAACCAAGGAACTTAGGCAACAACTAGATCAAAACTGGTTTCAGCTCAAACGGAGCATTCACTTCAAGAAATGTGATGCCCAAGGGCGACTGATTCACATCAGGAGTCGCCATCTCCCTCAACGTTCGTTGAGGTTGTTCTGCCATGACCTCTTGATGTTCCTGTACTTCTACTTCGTCTAATTCCACTTTCACTCCTGCTTCTTCTTCCACTCCTTGCTGAATTGGCTCGTCTTCACTTGAATCCTCCAGTTCGAAAGCTGATTTTAATCCAGGTGAAGATGTGCCCGCTCGTTTGCGGAGTTTAGTCTGCTTTGTCAACTTCCTTGAAGTCTTCTCAATCTCCGGATCGTAGATTAACTTTCCTGTACGAGAAGAACGAGGCATAAAAGGCAACAAGACAGCAAAATAAAATTCTTAAAGAAAACTAAATAACGAAACCGTTCCCCGGCAACGGCACCAAAATTTGGCGGGTGTAAACCGTCAAAATTAATTTTCCTTTTTCCCAATACAAGTATAGGGTAGTAAGGTTCGTATCCACAGGGAACGTTGTATTTATGTCCGTAAGAAATTTATATAGTAACCAAAACCGATATTTTTTTATTAAAATAACTAACGACTAACCTTGAATGAAGTAAAATATGAGTTTTATAAACTTAAGAAAGCAAACAATAAATAAATTTAATTCAATTCTGATAAAGATCCAGTTAATGAACTGATGTACTTCCAAAAATTAGCTACTGATCATTGATTCCAAACCGACTCAATTGATTGCAAATAAACCAGTTATAGTTGTTGACAAACGCCTAACACCCAATTTCTCTTTACGGATTCGATAATTAGGAGAAGCTCGCTAATTATACTCTAATCAAAAGACAACCCTCGAACGCTCGAAAGATTTATTGTTTTGAAAGCTTTAAGAGAAGATAAACCCAGTTCTAGACAACAATATTAAAGTAATATCATTTAACCTATAGAAATCATTCTCATAACACGAACTGAATATGCTTGTGACGCCTAAACGGTGTGTCACTTGCTACTACGTTAGAACCTGAAGACAATTACGGATCAACGGTTCTTAACTAGCAATGGATTAAAATGTCTAACCAAAATCTGGGCCCTAGAAATTAATTCAGCATACTAATCCTAAGTTACAATTCCTTTGCAACAAGAAAAATAGAGAATGACTAAATACTTTCCCCCAATTAAGACTTGAACAGTGCACTTAAGACCTCACAATAGCAATTTCTGAAAATACTTACGGGTTCATTAACTGGAACGAAAGTTTTTAGCCACAAAACATGACTAAAATTTACTTACAAATTCAGAAGAGAAACAACTTCGCAAGTGATGAAAGGAAGAAATTAAACTGCCCTATTGATCCACAAATTAACCCTTAAGTTGTTGTGTTTACAGTGCAAGAGAGAAAGTGAGTGAGTGAAAGAGTGAGAGAAAGAGAGTGTGCGTGCGAGTGAATATGTGTTCCCTCGAGAGATCCCCCATCCTTCATTTATAGCTATCTCTCTTTAACTACTCCAGCCATTTCCCCCAAAAATAGAAGACACGATCCTTGCTCCTCATCCATTAACAGGGCAGATACTGACCAAGTCTTCTTTCCCAATATTTACAAACGGAAATGAAATTGAGGAAAGAAACTAATAATAAAAGGGATATTCTTATTTACAGAACTGCCAAAAGTGATTAATGTTTGAAATACCCTCCACTAACTCCTTTCAGTCTTGTAACAGGACATACTTTGCTATTTGTTCCCGCTACAGTGTTTCCTGGATTAGCGAATGCCCATTCGATACTTGAATTTTTCTCTTAATCTACCTTTGTTTCTTCTTTTCTCCCATCCATCTTCCTTAAGACCTGTGAACACCAAGGATGCAAAATACCCGTGAAAGTACAACATTTCCCTTAAAATAAAAGTGCAAAATCATATTAAATGTTGTACTTATTTAAAGTTATCCGTGGAATGCATCGTCTCCTCAGGAACTCAGCCTTCGTCGGAGAACAATAGACTTTCCCTCTGACCCGGGGTTGCAGCCCCTTTAGGGAAAGATCCGTCAACCGGGTGGAACAGATAATGGGCCGATCATTCTTCTTGGGGTTACGCCCCGCTAGGAGATGATCCTATACTACTCCTATAAAGCAGGAAAACATCGCATCCTCAGGAACTCAGTCCTTCGTCGAATGCGATGGTAGAACACATCATGCATACAAAAGGTAAAATAGTTTACCTTTTCTTACCATTGCTTTTCTTTTGCGACTTCTGCCGCATTTGCTGCTTTTGCTGCATTTTGTCGCTTTTGCTGCCTTTGCTGCTTTTACGGACTCATGCTAGGGATTTTCTTTCTTTGCTGCATTTCCAGCTTTTGTTGGAAATTTCCCCCCTTTTGATGTTGCATTCCGGCTTTTGCTGGAAATTTTCCCCCTTTTGCTGCTGCATTTTTTTGCTTTAGTTGGAAATTTCTACTTTTGCTGCCTTTCTGGCCTTAGCAGGAAAATTCTTCTTTGCTGCTGCATTTCCGGCTTTAGCTGGAAATTTCTTCTTTGCTGCAATTTTCGGCTTTAGCTTGAAATTTCTTTTTTCCCTGCTATTTCCGGCTTTAGCTGGAAATTTCTTCTTTGCTGCAATGTCCGGCTTTAGCTAGAAGTTTCTCTTTGCTGCAATTTCCGGCTTTAGCAGAAAAATTCTTCTTTTGCTGCAATTTCCGGCTTTAGCTGGAAATTTCTTCTTTGCTGCAATTTCCGGCTTTAGCTGGAAGTTTCTCTTTGCTGCAATTTCTGGCTTTAAGAAAAAAGGAAAAATTCCTTTTTCCACCTATAATTGGTGACGGGCTGGGGGAAGCAGAAGCCACTGCTTCTCTTCTTCTTCATTTCTTCATTTCTACGACTCCATTGCTGCTACCTTCATTTTTTTTTTCATTTTTGCTCTTTTTCTCATTTTTCTTTCGCCAATTTGTGTGTTTCTTCTAGCAGATGGCTTCTTCATCGCGATCTAGGAAGGGGAAGACTCCGATGCACCCGGAATCAGGCGAGAGGAGGAAGGAACTCCCTCCTTTGGTCTGGAATTTCGTTAAATACCGCTACTCCAAACGAGAGGAGGAAGGAACTCCCTCCTTTGGTCTGGAATTTCGTTAAATACCGCTACTCCAAAGATGATTGGGCTAACCTTCACCGCGATTGGGACATTCACGTATCCAATCTTCCAAATTTGGCTGTAAGTTTCTTCTTTTCTAAACCCATTTGGATAATTTCTCAGATCTGCTAGATTTTTGCGCTGCTTTGGCTTTTTGGAGCATTTCTGACCCTACTTATAATGTTTATGCATGCAATATATATGCTAAAATGATGCAATTTGGTGATTATTCATAAAATTTATGCAATTTATTTTTGCGATGCACAATTTAACTAGTGGGCACTATTTGAACCTGCAATGCATGCTTTATATTTTTAATGCAATTTGACTATATGATGCATGCTTTAGGCTGAAAAAAATATTTTAATATGATGCATGCCTATGAAATAGACTTTTTGGAATATGATGCTTTTTTTTCGAGCATATTTTCGGATATATTTTGGATGCATGCAAAATATAACAGGCATATTTTATGCGATAAAACTCATTTCTATGAAATAGTGATGCTGCGTAGACATGATAAATGCCACGAAAATATTTTCTTTTTATGATTCGCAACATTTTATTTTATTTTTTCGCTAATGCTAAAATGCAGGTACTCGGGTGATAAATGCAAATGATAAATGCATATATCATTTTATTGAATGCAAATGCAACATAGGAAATTTTATGGGATGCTTGCAAATATGATGCATAGGCATTTTTTTTCTTTTTTTTCATGCAAGAAAATGCAAAATGCGTTACATAATTAAATGCAAAACATAAATTTTCTTTTTTATTATGCCGAAAATGCCAAAATATTTTTTTTTCTTTTTTGAATGCAAAATAGATGCATTTTGAGTGCAAAAAGATGCACACATTTTTTTAAAAAAAATTTTGAATGCAATAAAAAAAATATTTGAATGCAAAGTGCAATATAAAGATTATTATGCAAACCTTTTATTTATCATATGCAACATGCTTATATTTAATAATGTGCATGCAGGGAAAAATAAAAGGATAGTAAACTTACCCTTTTTTTTATATATGTCATTTTCTTTTTGCAGATGCGGACGCCCCTGAAGAGGATTTGGGCCACCTGTGCCAATGTTGCTGACATTTATGGTTTGCTTCCCGAGGCGGCACAGGTTTTGATCGAGGGCTCTGGCTTCGCCACTTTTCTACGGGCTTTTGGTCCCTTCCGCAGCTATCTTCCCATCTATGAAGTGCTGAGCGATTACTGGTGGGATACTACCCACACTTTTCACTTTAGCTAGGGGGAGGCGACTATGACCCCTTGTGACTTTACTGCTATTACTGGCCTTCCTACCAGCATTGGTAAGACTCTAGCGCCTGACTACACTCTCCGTCAGCGCCATGACGAGGTGGAGGACCTCCTGGGTTTTGAGCCCGAGTATAAATCGGCGGATGAGGTCCTTATTGGCAGCGTGCGGAAATGGCTCTTAGATAATGTCGGGCGGGCTCCAGGGAATGATCCCGTAGCTGTAGCTCGTGTTGCGAGAGCATTTCTATTCTTTTTCCGGCCTTGGCACGTCGCTTTTTGCCAATTCCTCCACCACTCTGAGGGTCTCTGTTTTGGCATGCCTGGCAGATTTTGATCATATTGTTGACTACGACTGGGGGCAAGCAGGCCTGGCCGAGCTCTATGCCTCGATGGATAGGGCCAGTCGCAACGACTCACCGACCCTTAATGGGTTAGCCCCGGCGTGGGAGGTATCTTTTCTTTTCCCTGCCTTTATTATTTTCTCATCATGCCTATATTTTTTTTGCAGCATATTATTTCTTTTTTCTAATGATTTTTTTTTCCTTTTTTTTCTTTTTGCAGGTTTGGGCTTTTTCATTCTTTCATTTCACGCCGGGTCGGTTGAAGCAGCGCTTTCACGAGCCACCATACTTGGCTGAGTTCGTGGATGAAAACAGGGCCAGGTCGGAGCGAGACAGCAGCTGCTCGAACATAGATTGGGTGCGGGAGCACATTGCTGGTTCAAGCGCAGGCACCGTGCACTTCCTCCCCTGGCAGGGCCTGATAGGTCATTACGCTGTCACCTTGGAGATGAGCCGCTGCAGGATACTGATGCTATCCATTATGGTTGACTCGCTGTATATGGGAGAACGGGTCAATCGCCAGCATTCTCCTCTTTTGACTCCCCCAGTTGCGCCTCATATGCCTCCTATGTGGGTAATTGCGCCAAACTTAATTTATGCCAAACAGGTATCAGTATCTGGTGAAGTTTTCTATGCCTCTGTGTGACTTTCCGCTTATGGCATACGAGGACTTCTTGAGGATTGTGCTTCATCCTCCCCCTCCTGTTCCTGCGGCAGCCAAGCGTGCTTCATATGCTTCTGCTAGGCCGAGGCCTTTTATTCCATCTCTTGACGAGCATCTGGAATTCATTGCACCTAATGATGCTTTCTCTACTTTTAGATATCATCGCGGTGGCAGGATGGTGGAGGAAGTCCTCCCTGATGCTGACATTCCTGAGGAGTACCAGGTCACGGAGTAGGCTCGCTCGGTAGACACATTTCATGTTTGCATCTTTTTTTTATTATGCATATTTCTTTTTTTCATGCATATTTTTTTTGGAGGCTAATATATCTTTTTTTTCTTTTTGTCTCACACTTTTTTTCTCCAAGTGAACGTGTCTACCTACAAGAAGCTGCTTCGGGGTTTTTTTAGCATCAACAAGCTTTATCAAAAGCTTGTGGACGTGTTCTCTTGCCGAGGGAACGATGCGGTGCGACAGACCAGGCGCCGGGATGATGACGACGATGATGATGCGGCTGTCGGATCAAGTCGCGCTCGGGGCAGAGGACGAGTATATAGGGCTGGCGGCAGACAGGGCCCTCGAGTTATAGGAGGCAATCTGGATAGAAGCCAGTCTTCCCGTGCCCATTAGCCTTTAGATACCAGCACTTATTAGCTTTTCTCTTTTTTTTCTTTTTTCTTTTTTTTTTGTACCAAAATCTGTACAGATACTTATTATGCAATGCAATATAATTTTATATGAAGCAAGAAAATAAAATGCAGACTCAAAACTCATGCACAAAATAAAACTAGACCAATATCTAGGGGTAATGGCACGCTGTATCCCAGAAACAGATTTTAGAAAAATACACCTTCGGGCTCGAGCGGGCTTTTTCTGATGATCTGCGGGGAGGAAGAGGCAGCCACCTCCTCCTGTGCTCGAATATATAATTGTTGCAAGGCTATCTTTTATAGCCCCTGCGTTTTTCTTTGCGATCAGACAGGGTAACAGGCAGTGGTCGGAGCCGAAAATACCAGGACACCAGGCTGTTTTAAGGGAACAGTAGCAGGATCCTAGCGCCACCCATAAGGGTTCTAGGCGTGGCATCAGGGGGGCTTATAGGCGGCGCCAGGAGCTTCTCCTGTGCAATCCCTGTTGAACACTGTTTGCCTACTGTGCTCAGAAATCGTCTGTTTCTTCAATTTTTCGGTATAAATGGCGGACGAGGGAGTGTCTATTTTTCATCAGCTCATTTGCCTTCTCCTTAAGCTTTCAGTCTTTCTTTTGCTCAGCTTTGCCTTCTTTTATCTGATAAACTTTTGCATTTCTTCAAAAATGGCTGCACCAGCTCATACAGCATTGGAGACGGAAATTTATGAAAATGCCCTGGATTTCTGGGTTCTTTCGCCGCGATCAGATGAACGTGACTGGTTTGAGCATATTTACGGTTTCAGGTGCCTGCTGTCCTGGCAGACCCTTATCATCAATTGGGACATGCTGAGGGGAGCCTCCAGGTTTTGGTCACCTCAAGACCACCTTTTTAACTTTGGTATGAACGAGATGTGTCCCACTTTTGAAGAATTTTGTGCTATGGTGGGGATGGCACCTTCCGGTCTTATTGTCGTGCCTTCTCCACAGAGGCGCCCATATATGGCAATAAGGGAGCTCTTTGGCACCACTCGCACTGCTATTCCAGGTTTTTACAATGGAGTAAATTTTAATCTGACCGTCCTTCCTGGGGCCTTTACAGAGTACAGGGAGGATGACCATGATTATTTGCGGCGCCGGCTGTCATCTCTTTTCCTTTGCCTTGTGGGGAGATACCTGCTGGTGGGCCAGCCCGGATATATCGATGTGGGTTGTGGACCTAGCATTGCAAGCTCGGGATCGCCGGGTGAACATTATCCCGGTGATCTTGGCAGAGACTTTGGCGGGCATGGATGCCTTTGCAGCTGGCGATGAGCTATTTCCTTCTAGCAGCCCTCTTCTGATCCACATGTGGTTAGAGGAGCATTTTAATTGGGTAATGGGCCCAGTGCCGCCGGGAGCAAAGTATGATCCAGGGCTCTATGGCTCTCACGGTCATTATCCTCAGACCAATTTTTCGGAGACCGACTGGGTTGAGAGTTTTTTGCGTAGGGGCTCCATGGATATAATATGGGTCATCAGTCATTGGCAAATCCGTCGCTTTCTTCCGTATACCGGGGTCTATGCCCATGTGATTTTACTGGGCATTGAACGTACCTTTTTTTATAGGGCGGATAGGATCTTGCACCAATTTGGCAAGGAGCAGCTCATTCCTGACGCGGGTCGTCCTGTGGCCGTGGAGCTGGAGATAAGTAGGGACTTGGGCACTGTTATCCAGACTATATGGCAGCAGGACTTTGACACGCTGCAGGTGGCCTATCTTTACTCTGATTACATGATCATTTCCCATGAATATCTATCATGGATCATGGTGGCTACTGAGGGGCCTTCCCGTATAATCAGGCGTGGACTGAGGCAACTGTTGGACTGTCGAATAACCAGTGGTCTGGATGCTCGCCTGATGGAGATAGGTGAGGACATAGAGAGTTCGGGGCTGGCCCATTCCTCAGGCCCTCAAGGAGGATTTTCAGGCGGGTGCACGGCCTTGGTGCTCGGACGGCTCCCGGTCCAAATGAAACTGGTCCTAGCAATGCGCCCCCTCGACTGAGCAATGCGATCCGGCGGCATAATCCTTGGAAACCGGAAGAGGTTGTTCCTCCCCCTCAAACTGGATGGGGCACTGCCCTCAGGAATGATGGCGCTGGTCCGAGCAACACGGCTGCTCAGGAGAATGGGGATGCTGATGACGAGGACGAGGACACTTATGGGGGTTCTCGTGCTGGTGAGACTGGAGCCTCTTCTGCACCTCGCAGAAGGAGTATATGGGCCCGGCTGGGCGGACGCCGTAGGCACTGATGGACCATTTCGGGGCTAAGATGCAAATGAAGGATTGTTGGGGGAAACAAGGGGGATAGAGGCAACAAGATAATAGATATGTACAGGCAAATAATGCATAATCTAAATATCTTAAGTAGTTATTCCTAAGTTGCACCTTAGGACCTTATATTATATTTTGGTATTTTAATGCGAGGTTTTGTCATGGTTTTTCTCTTTCTTTTGCAAGTCGAGACCCTGCATGTTGAAGATTGGATGTCGGATGCTGAGGAATCAAAAAGTGTATTCCCTCCCCTTTTCCTCCTGATTTTTTTATTTTTCTTTTTTTTATGCTCTAATTTTTGCCTAGGCCGCCCTTTTGGGTTTTCAGCCTAGCGAGCCCTTATTTCTTTTTTTTGTTGTTTTTTTTTATACTCTAATTTTTGCCTAAGCCGCCCTTTCAGGTTTTCAGCCTAGCGAGCTGGAGAGGGAAGCAACTGCCAGATAGATCGGCTCAAGCATAATACATTATGAGCTTGTCTTCCCCTTCTTGGTTCGTAAGGAGTACTGCCCCTCCTGGTCGATTAGCAAGATTCCTATGCCAAAACTTCTTTTATTTGCAGCTCCGTCAAAGAACATTTGCCAGCCGGTGTCGTGGTCAGTAATTTCCAAGACACCTTCATTTGGGAAGCTAGGCTCAGCTACATCTTCCGTTTTAAGGGCAGATCGGCTAAATGGCCTGCAATTACACTGCCTTTGATAGATTTGAGTGTGACATAAGTTATGTCAAACTTGTTGAGAAGAAATGACCACTTGGCCAGTCGGCTGGAAAGTGATGGCTTGCCGAAGATGTATTTCATAGGGTCCATTCTAGAGATGAGCTAGATGGACCGTCCTTGCAGATAGGTTTTGAGCCTTTGCGTTGCCCATACTAGGCCGGTGCAGCTTTCTTCTAGCGCTGAATAATTTAGCTCGCTTCCTTGCAGCTTCCTACTTATGAAATAGATGGTGTTTTCAGTGTAGGAAATTTCTTTTTCTTGGGCGAGCATAGCCCCTACTGACGTGTCTGTGACGGTTAAATATAGGAGGAGCGGTTTATGTGTATGGGGCGGAGCTAGCACAGGTGGTTTGGTAAGGTAGGCTGTAAGGGTAAAATACGTCATGCCTATTTTAGTTCTTGTTTCCCCTTTCATGGTAAAATTCATATTTGACAAGTTTTGACATTTTTGGTATTTATATCTTTAATTAAATTTTGTTTTCCTTGGTCCTTAAGTATAGGAATTATATTTGGAAACAAAATCTTGTTATAAATCATCTTTCAATCGGGTATCTAGTCTTCCTCATTATATGGTAATAAAATCTAGGGGTTTGGTAAGAAGATTTTATTCCTTTCCTCTAATCCTTGTTCTTGTAGGAGTCGGATTGTTTCTTGTGTGTAGGAGATCTCAACATTATATAAAGAGGAGGCTTGGACACGGCAGATGTGCAGAGATTAAGAGAGAAAACAAAAGGCAGAAACTGTGTGCTGAACACTTTGAAGATTCGGAAGCTGTCTTACTTTCCAAACGTGAAGCAGTTTTGATTGTAGCTTATGATGTTATAACATTGTAAGCTAAATTGTGTTTTGGATTTTTGTTTGTCTTCCTGTTAGGCGTTTAGGAAGTTGTTTTGTTTCTTCCCACGTTTATTATACTTATTTTCTGTGGGGTTTTTGCTCTCCAAGACGTGTTGTCTTGTGAGAGTGTTTTGTTTGGTGATTTCACAATATTTTTGTAAAACAATTAATCTTTTTAGTGAAATCTTTTTGGCCATTAGGCTAGGTCTACAAGCATAGTCTTGTAGATCGTTTGGTAAACTTTTAAGATCTGTTTTTCTATCTTATTATTTCGTCTTCCGCTGTTTTGATTGTTTTGACCGTTGTGACTTCCATTGTAGCTACATCAGAAGCTACATTGGAAACTACATTGGTTTCTCTTGAGAATCCTAGCTATTGTGTTCTTTCATAGGCTTTTATTTTTTTGAAGGCTAGCTGGCACTTCTCGTCCCAGACTTGGTCAGTATTTTTCTTTAAAAGTTTGAAGAGGGGCTCACATATGGATGTCAGCTGTCTGATGAAACGACTGATATACTGCAATCGGCCCAGGAAACCTTTGACTTCGGTTGGAGTTTTTGGCTACGGCATCTCTATAATGGCTTTAATTTTGGCCAGCTCGATCTCGATGCCCTGCTTGGTCACTATGAATCTCAGGACCTTGCCTTTGGTAACCCCAAATGTGCATTTGGTGGGGTTAAGCTTCATTTGGTGCTTCCTTAATCTTTCGAAAAAATTTCGAAGGTCTTTAATATGAGCGTTGTTGGCATCGCTATAGTGCACGATCATGTCATCAACATAGCCCAAATGGCATAACATTGTAGCAGCAGGTTCCCCAGAGAGTAGTGAATGAGGTTTTCTCCTGGTCTTATGCTGCCATTTTGATTTGATTGTAGCCCAGCATGACGTCGACAAAAGATCTGATTTTATGAGCAGCGACGACATCTACCACAATATCAATATTGGGTAGAGGGAAATCATCTTTGGGCGACGCCTTGTTGAGGTCGCGGAAGTCTACACAGATTCGGACTTTCCCGTTGGGCTTGGGAACGGTCACTATGTTGGACAGCCAGATCGGGTATTCAATCACCCGAATAAATTTGACGTGCTGCTTCATGATTTCTTCTTTCACTTGTAGTGACCATTCTGGTTTAATTCGACGGAGCTTTTGCTTAATAGGTCGAGCATCCGGATATATGGGGATCCGATGTTCAACAATGGCTGGATCTAGCCCAAGCATATCTTCATAGGACCAGGCGAAGATGTCTACGAACTCTTTGAGGAGATCAATATGTGCTACCCTTTCAGGGCCTTGCAGGTAGCTGCCGATTTTGATTTCTTTTGTTTCATTGTTCAGTCCCAGGTTGATAGTGGATAGGTCTTCATTTGCAGCTGCTGAATGATGTTGTTCCTGGTGCTCGACTGACATTACAAGCTCAAGCAAATAATTTTTATCTTTTGGGTCCATTTCATCAAATGACTCATTATTATAATTATTTAATGCGTCTTTTAATGTAGGTGCAACTAAGGAATAAGCAAATACATTAAGATTATCATTAATAGCAAACTGTACATGGTTATTTATATTATCAAGGATCTGGGGTTTGAAATCCTCAACTATAGGGAGTGGATCGGTAGATGACCAATCCGTAAAACTAGGAGAAGGAAGGGGAATAATATATCCGAAGCGGTCCACCATATCTGCGGTTGTCAAGAACGGGCCGATCGTGGTATACCGATTCTGTAGAGGCTTATTAGTAATAGGCTTAAACTCAGCAAGGAGTTTTTCATAATTAGTGCCTCTGTCTATCATACCCAGGAAACTGTCTCCCGAGACTTTCATTAGAAACTCCTGTTATTGATGGGAATATTTATAGCACCTTTATTTCTAGCTAAATAAGTTCACTTGCCCTCTAAACCTCCTTTGCTTGATTTGTTTCAAAGATTCTTGTACCTGCCACCGTAATTACCTTGTCAATAAGATCATGAATTGCATTTCTGAGTGAGTAGCACTTATCGGTAAGATGACCACTACAACGGTGGTACTCTCAATACTGGGCATGATTCCACGTAACAGGTAATGGATTAGGTGGTTGATAATTAACAATGGGCTTAAGTATCTCATGGGCCCATAGTGTTTGGAAAATTTCAGATCTTGGGGCAGGTAAATCATTATAGTGCCTTGGAATTATTTCTTTCCTTCCTCTTGGCCTGGGCGGATTACCAGATTGAGATTTGGCCAAATAGCTAGGTGGAGTTTTCTCTCTTAGATAATACTGCACTGGGATTGGGCTGCCTGGACCCTGGCTTATGAGAGGTTCCTTTTCTGGTACACAAATTATTTCTTTTGGAGTCCCTGGGGTCATTTGCTGAGAATAAGTATTTGAGGGATCGAAAGGAAGATAATTCTTTTGGTTATGGTAGCAGGCATTTATGTGAAGGAGATCGGGGTTGATTTCTGGAGGAGATGGATTAGAATTATAAGCATTTGGAATCATATTACTTTGGGCAATGGGATTAATATTTGGCTGATGGCTAGCATTTGGTGGTTTCCCAGAGGCTTGAAATAGGATATTTTCTGAGGTATCGGGATAACTTGTTTCAGGAAGGAGAGAAGTATTAGGAACATATTTCAGGATTTTGATCTTTTGGGAGAGGGCAGCAAGAGTTTCTGAGAAACCTACTAAAAGATCACTCACCACCTGATTTGCTATTCTTTCCGCATGGGCATCCAATTCTTCTTTTAGCCAGGCTTCAAGCCCAGGAGGAGGTGCATACTCAGGAGTTTCTTTTTCTGGTTCCCAGCTGTTCCAACTGTTGCTAGCTTCTATCATAGCCTATTTATTTTTAGCAGCCATTTTGCTCAGATCTGTACCATCTGAACTGATTATGCCCATTTCTGATCTTTCCCTGACACTTTCTGATCTGCTTTCTGCACTTATTTCTCATATCAACCGGCTGGTATTATCTCTGCCTTTCCAAATCCGGGCCAGGTTTCTGAGGAAAATGGGTTTGGAGGTATCAGAAAGGTTGGTTGAAGGCTTTCTGGGCTTGGAGTACAGCGTGCCTATATTAATATATTTTATTATTATTTATTTATTCCTACAATTGACCGGTCAAACATCTGCTTTGTTTTGACAGTCTCAGGACTATTTCTGGAACAGTGGATTCTTTCTCCAGAGTATAGGACCCTCGTATTCCACCTGCCTTTCAACTCCCCAAGATCGGATTGATCCCAGGCGAAGGGCCTATACTATTTCTGGGATCCACCATTCAAAACGGTCTAGGTCGAGCATCAGAAAATAATCAATCAGCCTCTATGTGTGTATGTGTGTGTGTGTGTATATATATATATATTTTTTTTTCTTTTCATTTTTTTCATCATCATTTTTTCGATTTCATTTTTTTTTCACAGGGGCTGAGTAACAATTCAGAAATGCAAAAACTGATCGGTCTTTGAAGTGTCCTGAAAATCTATATGCAATCTAACGATGGCTTATGCAGGGGGTAGACTGGCCATGGTGTAGGGTAACAATTCGGAATATATTTACATGCATCTGCGTGTGTGCGACATCTAGAAAGCAGTAAAATCTTTTTTTTTCAGATATATCAAACAGAAAATAAATAGATATGACCTGTTTTGCTGTTATTTGTGGATATTCTCGGCTTTTTTAGTTTGAGCGCGAGCAAGCAAGCAATCACATCAAGAAATAGAAAGAAAAGCGAGGAATCAATCTATTCCTATTAATTACAAATTTGTCATAGTCCCCAAAATAAAATGACAGGATGAAAAAAAATAAATGTACAAATTTTGCGAAAATAAAATAAAGCAGAATAGAATAATAGTATAGAGCAGAAAATAAGGCAATAATAAAACTAAAGCCTCGGCCCTTTTTGTTGTGCTGCCCGAAAATTTTTTGCATATATATTTTTTTGATTTTTTTTGTAAAATATATATTTTTAAATATACCTGTAACAGTAACTGGAACGAAACTGCTGCAAGATGGAGGATCATATCCACAAATATAGACACGGGTGTATAGGAATAAAATATTCAAATGCTTAAAGAAATATAACAAGCATACTTTAGCCAGAAACAAAGAAAAACAAAAAAAAAATATTACTGAGTCTAGCCCTCCATTTTTATTTAAAATAAAAATGATCTCCCCAACAAAGTCGCCACTGTGGGTGCCCCGGATGTGTCCCCACGCTCCCTTGGTTAGGGGAATCCGGTGTATGGATGCTGACACCACGCTTTCCATTTCATCCTCCCTTGTCTAGGGGAACACGAAATTAAAAATGTGGAAAGAGTGCTGTCAAAAAACGCGTTGAATACGCCTCGGTCACTTTAGAGAATTTTTGGTCTGTTATGGGAGCTATGGGTTTTCTGTATTAGGTTATCCCTTTTTTTAGGGGATAACAGGATACAGGAAAGCATCACCCTTTCATTCGCATCGTCCCTTGTGTAGGGGAAAATGGAAAGTGCAAGAAAGGATGTTGCGGGCTCCACTACAGACTTTATGAAAATTGTCTTATGGCCTATTTCGAATCACTATGAGTGCTTTGGGTTTTCTATATCAAGTTATCCATTTTTTAGGGGATACCAGGATATAGGAATACATCACCCTTTCATTCTCACTCTCCCTTTTCTAGGGGAAATCGGGAAATAATATGAAAGGATGTTGCGATGCCTCACTGCAGTCCAAAGTGTTTTAGTAGAGTCGTCATCTTTATTTTGAGGAAGAAATAAATAAAAACCAAAAATAAAATCAGAGATTGCAAAAACGGGTTCGTAGGCTAAGTTACGAGTTGGGAAGGTACTAGGCACCCAACTCGCCCTTTCGATCTCGAAAGCGGTTTTTGACTAAATTATGCTTTTTATTATATTTTTCTAGCAAATAAATAAAGCATTAATAGACATAAAAGAGAAGAAATACATCCATATTTACATTATTTACGGACTTGCAGCCGTTTCCTTCCAATAATATACAAATACATTTAAAAATATTTGGCCATAATAATGGCTCTTTTTAATGCTATTTACTAAAATAATCCGGGCAGCACAACGGCTTATATTTTTACATTGAGCCGGATGGAAAATAGCTTTTTATAAATTAAAACGTTCTTAAAGGCTCACCTTTTAGAGCGTGGTGTTCTCGCTCTGTCCTTCTCGAGAGAGGGAGTCTTTTTCGCTTTGCTGCTGCTGCTGCTGTTGCTACGGTTCGGGCAGAGTGACTACTTCCGAATGTTGCTTTTGGGCACCGTGAAACGGGCGGAGCAACTGCCTGTTTTTTTGCTGCTGCTGGCGGAAATCGGGCAGAACAACGGCTTGTTTCTGGCTGATTTGGCCTTTTTACTCGGGCAGAGCAACTGCTCTTTCCGAGGTTTTTGGACCAGAGAAATAGGGTGGATACCTAACTGGGGGGCTAAGGATCACTTTGACTGGTTGGATTTGCTTTTAGAGGAGTTTTGGCAGGGCTTCGAGGCTTTATAGGATGGGGAACTCACTATCGCTCACGATCGCTCTCTAACAGCATAACAACAACGCTGAAAGCTTGGGAGTATTTCTGTATTTTTAAGTGTACTGAAAGTGAACCCGGGGCCTCTATTCATAGGCCGAGAGAGGGACATCGAGGGAATTACTTTTCCTCTCTTCGTGCTTCTTTTGCTCGTACAACGTGCTCGAATAATTGCACAATGCGTTAATTGTAGCGCTCCTATAGCAGTTTGGGAATCACAGTAGAAGAATTGGGCGCTACCATAAGGCTATATGGGCGCCGCGCCAGGTCTTCTTTTAGGCAGCGCCAATTGTTCAAACTTCAGCCCATTTTTGACACTTTAGTCCCTACATTTCACTATTTTGTTCATCCTGCTTTGTCTTTTGCATTTTTAATCCCTGTAACTTGACATTTGTTAAGTTTTAACAAGTCTTGATATCGCATGCCAGAGTTACATATCAGGGGTACGAAATTAGGGTGTCTACAACGCCCTTGTCGGCTTTCTTTCTGTTTTCCCTTGCTTCCTTTGATCGAACAGGCAGCCACTACCCGCGATGCATGACAAACCCTTGCTCATACCTATGCTCGCCCGACGCGCGGTCACATCAAGCAACTCAAGGACTACCTCAAGCAAGCTTCCAAAGGCAGTCAGACCATCTCGGATTACATGTAGTCCGTCAAGGGTCGTTCAAACGAGCTCGCTGCTCTAGGTAAACCACTCGACCATGATCTCATAGAGATCATCTCAGGGGGCCTAGATAATGACTATTGCCACATTGTTGATGTGGTCGAAGGCCAGTACACTCCCATCTCATTTGATGAGCTTCATGAAAAACTTATCAACCGCGAACTAGTCTTGAAGTAGTCCCAGCCTACGTCTTTCTCGCATTCTGCTTCGGCCAACCCTGCTGCTCTGAGGAACAATAACTTGCATGCTCGGTAACCTTCCTCCCATGCTCGATTAGCAAGTGTCCTCGCAACCTTGGCAACCTTCTGCGTAGCCCTCAGCAACGGCTCCTCGGCCACAACGATCATATCTTGACAAGTGTCAAGGCTGCTGTTAACAGGGTCACACCATTACTCGCTCCGCTAAGTCGCCACTACGCCACAGGCCGCTACTCCCTCCTCGGCAAGTGGCTCCAGGTGGCAACCTCGGGCACATCTAGCGACCACAGCGGACACAAGGACACCGAGCTAGCTAGCTTCTTGACAATGGTGCTTCTCACCATGTCACTGGCGGCCTTGATAATCTCTCTCTGCACTCCACCTACACGGGCACTGACGACATGGTCATTGGTGATGGTACAAGGTTAACTATCTCCAAAACTGGTTCCTCTTATCTTAACACACCGTCATACACATTTGCTAGCATAATGTTCTCTTTGTTCCTAACATGAAACACAACCTCATATTCATATATCTCAATTTTGCATCTCAAATAAAACATCTATTGAATTCTTACCATATTCTTTTCATGTGAATTATCTATTGACATGAAGCATACTACTGACTGGGAAATCTAAGATTGGTGTATATGAATGGCCGACCACAGCCACCTCTAGCTCCTCGCCCCTCTGCCTATTTAGTCTCTAAAGTCTCTTACCAAGACTGGAATCATCGGCTTGATCATCCATCTGAACCCGTCCAGCGTCAAATTATATATAGTTTTAGTGTTACATTAGACACTACTCGCATTAAATAAACACATTGTAATGATTGTTTATGCAATAAAAGTCATAAAATCTATTTATCTCAATCTAATATTGTGTCTACCTCCCCGCTATAAACTATTTACTTTGATGTTTGGACCTCCCCCATTCATTCTATTGATAGGTTTAACTACTATGTGATCTCTGTTGATCATTTCACACACTACATCTGGCTTTAGCCCCTCAAACTCAAATCTGAGATAGCCACCATTTTTCCTCGCTTCAAGGCCCTGACTGGTTGAAAACTATTTCAAAACAACCATTGTCACTCTTTACTCAAACAATGGTAGTGAGTACATTGGGCTTGCCCGGGACACTATCTTGGCCACCTACCTGTCTGCTAACGGTATCTCCCATCTCACCTCGCCACCTCATACTCTGAAACACAATGGGTTCTCAAAACGTCACCACCATCACATTGTTGAGACCGACCTCTCCTTTCTCTTTAAAGCATTAATCCTTCATCTGTCCTTCTGATCATTCGCTTTCCAAAATGCGACTGACCTCATAAATCGACTACCCACACCCACTCTGAAACATATCTCACACCTATCAGAAACTGTTTGGGTCTCCTCCAAACTTTGTGCATTTGGTTGTCTTTGCTACCCTTGGCTCCACCCATACTCCGCCCACAAACTCGTTGCTTGCTACATTCCATGTTTCTTCCTCGGTTACTCGCTCACTTAGAGTGTCTATCTCTGTTATGAAATGAACACAACCAAGTTATTCATTTCGCGTCATGTTCGGTTTGTTGAGTCTACAGTTCATATGTCCACAATCGACACCCACCTTGCTCGCCCTAATGAATCCACTCGAGCCACTTGATTACCTACCCATGAAATGCTCCTGGCTTCATACACACCTGTAGGCACCCCAATTTCGTACCCGTGGTATGTAACATGACATGCGATATCAAGACCTATTAAAACTTAACAAATGTCAAGTTATAGGCTTTAAAAATGCGAAAGGAAAAGTAAGATGCGTAAAACAGTGAAATGCAGTGGCCAAAGTGTCAAAAAGCAGGCTAAAAATGGAACCAGGCACCACCCACATGCACTTCTGGTGCGGCGCCTAGAGCCTATATGGGTGGCGCCCACAGTGATTATGCACTCTCCGTTTTGACATTTTGTACGATCTCTCAAGCGCGCGGTACAAGCTGATGAAGCATAAAGAAGAAAATTTAAAGACAACGAGGTCCCTTCTTCAGCCTATAAATAGAGGGATTCGGCTTCAGAATTAAGGGCCGAAATCACTTCACTCACGAGCACATAGTTCACACACCGCTTTCAGTTTACGCAGTGAGCGATCGTGAGAGAGAGAGTTCCCCTCCTCCAAAAAGCCTCAAAGCTTCATCAAATCTCCTCCAAACTTAAATCCAATTGATCAAAGTTAACCTTAGCCTCCCAGCTAGGATTCTACCCTATTTCCCCGGTCCAAAAATCTCAAAAAGAGCAGTTACTCTGCCCGAATCCAGAGGCCAAATCCGCCAGAAGCAAGCAGTTGCTCTACCCGATTTCTACTAACAGCAAGTAAACAACAACACAAAAGCAAGCACTTGCTCCGCCCGTTTCACGACGCCAGAAAGCAGCTTTCGGAAGCAGTTACTCTGCCCAAATCTCCACAACAACAAAAGACTCCCTCTCCCGGAAGGATAGAGCGAGCACACCTTACGCTCTTAAAGGTAAGCCTTTAAGAGGTTTTATAAAAAGTGCTATTTTCAGTCGGCCCGGTGTAAAAAATATAAGCAGTTATGCTGTCCGGATTTCTATAGAAAATAGCACTAAAAAGAGCCATTATTATGGCCAAATATTTATAAATGTATTTGTAATTCCTGGAAGGAAGCAGCTGCAAGTCTGTAATAATGTAGATACAGATATATATGTTTAAATGATTTATTTCATTTGCTAAATAAATATAATAAAAACATATTTTAGCCAAAAACTATTTTTTAGACCGAAATGGCGAGTTGGGTGCCTAGCACCTTCCTATCTCGTAACTTAGCCTCCAAACCCCTTTTTTACAAACTCTGGTTATTTTTGGTTTTTCTTTATTTCTCCTTAAAATAAAGATAGCAACTCTGTTACAACATTTTGGATTACAGTGAGGCTCGCAACATCTTTTTTTTGCACTTTTCCGTTTTCCCCTAAACAAGGGAAGATGGGAATGAAAAGGGTGATGCACTTTCTGTATATTGTTTTCCCCTAAACAAGGGAGAATGAGTTACGGGAAACCCAAAGCACTCATAGTAATCCAGAATGAACCCAAGCCACAGTGAGGTAGGGCGTGTTCTTACGCGCCTTCGCAACATCCTTTTTTTGCACTTTTTTGTTTTCCCTTAAACAAGGGAAGATGGGAATGAAAAGGGTGATGCGTTTTCTGTATTTTATTTTTCCCTAAACAAGGGAGGATGAGATACGGACAAATCCAAAGAACTCATAGTGGACTAAAGCACACTCAGTGACCGAGGCGTATTCAACGCGCTTTCGACAACACTCTTTTTGCACTTTTAATTTCGTCTTCCCCTAAACAAGGAAGGATGGAATGAAAAGAGTGATGTCCTTCCGCAACCCGCGTTCCCCTAAAAAAGGGAGCGCGGGATCCGGGAGCGTTCCGGGGCACTCACAACACCGTCTAGTGCCCGCTTCAGTGACTCCACGCCAGTTGCTCCCAGCACTAATCAGATTATGGTTGATCTCATGTCCCTCATACACCAACTTCACCCAAACACTACATTGTATGATTCCTGTACAATGCCCGCTACCAGCCCTATGCATATTGCTCAACCCTCCTCTGTAGCTAGAAATTTGCCTGGGGACAACTCTATGCCCGCTGCTAGCCCATCCTCGGCACCATTTCCCGTGACCGAGGATAACACTATTCCCATTACTCCATTTTCCTCGGCACCTAGCAACCTGACCGAGGACAATCTAGTTCCCGTTGTACCCGAGGAAAATCCAATGCCCGCTGCCCCAGTTCTTGTGCCCGTTACTATTGGTACCTCATCCATTGTTACTCACTCCAAGAACAATATTTATAAGTTGTTCACCAAACTTAGTCTCTCGGTTCACCTAATAGAGGACAGCGAACCAACATGTATCACTCAAACTCTCAAATATGTCAAGTGGGGCTAGGAAATGTCTGAAGAGTATAATGCTATGGCTCACAGTGGTACTTGGGATCTGGTTCCCTTGGTAAGGGCTCGCAATATTATTGACTTTAAATGGATTTTCTGCATCAAACGCCATGATGGTGGCACCATTGACCGCTATAAAGCTCGCTTCGTTGCCAAGGGGTTTCACCAACGACCAGGAGTCGACTATCACGAGACTTTTAGCCCAGTGGTTAAAACCATGATTGTGCGACTAGTTCTCTTGCTACCCATATGTCGAGGATGGGATCTTTAGCAACTGGATGTGAACAATGCCTTTCTCCAAGGTTCTTTATCCGAGGAGGTCTTTATGGCTCAACCTTATGGCTTTATCAACAAGGACAACCCTCAACATGTATGCCGGCTTCACAAGGCTATTTATGGTCCCAAGCAGGCTCCTCGAGCATGGTACAATGAGCTGCGACAATTTCTTCTTGCCTCTGGGTTCAAAAACTTTATGGCTAACACATCGTTGTTTATACTTAATGAATGGGGCACCACCATATATCTCGTTGTCTATGTGGATAACATCATCATCACTAGGAACCAGCCCGCTACCGTTCAGACCTTCATCCCACTACTCGCTACTCGTTTCTCGTTCAAGGACCTTGGCGCCCTTCAATATTTCCTTGGTGTTGAAGTTGTTAAGCGAACAAGTGGTCTCTTGATCTCCCAACGCGGTTATATTACAGATCTCCTTCCCCGCATTGTCATGACAGATGACCGCCCAGTCGCTACTACCTTCGCCAACTCTAGCACTTTAGTCAGGCACTACTCTCATCGACCCTACTGAGTTTTGGGTTATGGTAGGGAGCCTTCAGTATCTATCCCTCACTTGCCCTGATGTCGCGTATGTAGTCAACAAACTCTCTCAGTTCATGTATAGGCCAACCACCGAGCACTGGAATACGGCCAAGCGTGTTCTATGTTATTTATGCGGGTCTATTGATGATGGAATTCTACTTCATCGCCAGTCTCCCTTCGCTCTTCATGCGTTCACCCATGCCGACTACGTGGGCTACAAAGATGATTACATTTCCACCAGTGCCTACATTATTTATCTTGGAAGCAACCTAATCTCTTGGAGCTCCAAGAAACAACACATTGTTGCTCGTTCCTCGACTGAAGCCAAATACCGAGCTATGGTTACCACTGCTGCTGCTGCTGAGGTTTGCTAAATAGTATCTCTCATTCGTAATCTGGACGTCACATCCTCTACTTAACCTGTCATTTATTATGACAATGTGGGTGCCATTAGCTTGTGCTCCAACCCAGTCTTCCATACTCGCATGAAGCATGTAGCACTGGATTTTCACTTCATTTGGCACTAAAAAAATCAAAATAAACCATCCCTCTCTTCCTTCGTCGCAATCTAAATTCCTAATCGATGCATCATAATTCCTAATTGATGCATCGGTACACACAAATGGGGGAAATTTCAAGAGTTAGCTCTCTATTAAGCAAGGAAGCCTGAAGGAATGCTAGCAAGGTGAAAGGAAAAAACTCCATATTCTGGGCGAAAAACAAAAAAGAACAAGAACCAAGAAAAAACTGGGAATAGATAAGTATTGGTTTGTAATCCACATTAGTATTTGGCAATACATATGTTTAATTATTAACTATCTATCTGCTTAAGTTGTTCATAATTCATATATCGCAATATATTTGGTGGCAGATTTCGTTTTATGCATTGCGATGCCCAATTTTAGACATATTTTGTGGCAGACTTGAATTTATGCATTGCGATGCCAATTTTGTGCATTGTGATGCGCAATTTTGGACATATTTTGTGGCAGACTTCAATTTATTACTTGCGATGCCCAATATTTTGCATTGTGATGCCCAATTTTGTCCATTGTGATGCCCAACTTCAGACTTCAATTTATGACTTGCGATTCAAATTTTTTATGCATTGTGATACCCAATTTCGAACATATTTTATGGAAGACTTCAATTTATGACTTGTGATGCCCATTTTTGTGCATTGCGATGCCTAACTTCATACTTGAATTTATGACTTGTGATGCATAATTTTGTCCATTATGATACCCAATTTTGACGAAAGCTTTTGTGTGCGAATCTTTTGTTCATTAAGGGTCTCTTCGTCATTTTTCCCAAAAGTGTACTTTAGCGATTTAAACAAAATATCATATACTTTTTCAATTAACATTTCACCAAACGGGACCGGCCCAAATTTCTCCCTTTTAATTGCACAAGTTCGTCCAAGTCCAACTTCTACTCATTGAAATAAGGGTAATAACCGGACCGGTCTCTTTTGGAGAAATTATAACCTCTCCAGTCCAACATAATATTATTTAATCGATAAAGTACATTTTGG
>CM028384.1:98983724-98998724 GCA_013146195.2 Codonopsis lanceolata | reverse complement strand
TTTTAGAATTATAAATATCAATGGAAGGGATTGATTGCTTATATTCTTCATCAAATTTTATAAATTGGATGTATTTGGTATATGATCATGCTCACTAAAATCAACAACATTCTTGTCCTCATACATTAACCCAAATATTAATTAGTTTTTTCAATTTAATTTCTTAGAGAGATACAAATAGATATAAAAAAAATTACAATAGAAATCTAATTTTTAAAATCAAGAATAGTCCAAAAAGCAAAATCTTTTTTTTAGAATGAAATTCAAATTTGTTAAATGATTGGCCCATCGCATGAATTGAAATTTTGAAATTGCCATCCTGAATTTTTTTAGATCTCGTTTGGTGTAGCGTTTTGAAAACGTAACTTTTTAAAATGCAATATTTTCAAAACGCAATTTTTTTATATACACGTTTGGGAAACTATTTCAAAACGTTATTTTCATAAATAAAATAGTTATAAACGTAGCATATTTTGAAAACGCCTCAAATTGAAGCGTTTTAAAACTATGCATATTTTTAAAACGTTTCATTGAAACACTTTTAAAAGAAAATACTGTATTTTTTATCAATATTTTGATCAAAATACTCTACCAAAGATTAATGTTGCTAAAGGTGCGGTTGAAATGAATGGTGAATTGATTAATTTTGATTTGCGAGTGACGTGGCTTGGGTTACCTGGGACTCTGGGAGCTGGGCTAACTGCGGCCGCTCATAAACCAAGATCTATTTTGGGTTTGGGCCTCTCTAATAGAAAATTGCTTAGTTTAAACTTTTAAACAGTATACTACATCCATTCAATTTTTGGGCTTTCGGCAGTCGCCAAGCTTGCCCTTATCCTGGGTCGTCCACGTGTAGCTCCATCTTAAAAAATTAAAATTCGTAAGACGATATTACATGAGATATACTCTTTTAATTATAAGTATAAATTTGGGTAAAATAGTCTTATGAATAATTTTTATAAGACGAATATTTTTTATAAAACGGATCATCTTTACCCGACCTAGTGTGTTGGTGAATTGAGCTGTGAGAGACTAGAGCTCCGTCTTACGAATTAAGATCTGTAAAACAGTTTTACTGGAGACCTACTCATTATCATAAGTGGGACTTGTGTGCACTTTAGAAGTGGTCACCCAGTATTGCTATGCATCATCATTATCTACGGACTTTTCCACAAGGTTTGTATGTGCTATATAAGTATCATGGATACCCAAAATAAAAAAATTTTGAATGTGTTATAGTTATCTTAGACACACTTACTACCAATAAGGCTACACACCAATATCAATATTATTTATGGACTTTAAGATGTACACCAACATTATTCTTTCATTTTTTGGTTAACTTAGTTGACCTAGTCACTCTTCGCGCCCTAGTGTCATCATACATGGACTTTGAGGTGAACCTATTATTATTATTATTCTATTTCAGCAGACGGATTAAGATAAAAATAATTGAATAAATTATTGATATTCGTATAATATATAGTTTTTTTAGAACTCATATGCATGTAGACAATTATTAAAGTATTTAGTACAAAAAAGTATGGTAAAATAAAAATATTATCCTAAAAGGAAAGTTTAAAAGTAAGAAGAAAAAAAATTACCAGTAGTTAAATAGCATGAAGTGAAAGATCCAACTATGTTCATGAGACCAAAAGCTATCATCTCTTTATTCCCATCAATTTGCTCATTTTTCCTTATGGCAAAACTCCTTCCAATTGCAATTCCTTCCTGCAAACAATATATATTTTTATCATAAAATATATATTTAGTAAGTTTTTTATATTACTACTTTATTCCGTACAAAAAGTCTATTATTTTATTTTTAGATGTTTCCCTTTAAAGAGTAGACTTTTTAAAATTAAGACATAAAAGTATCATTTTATTATTAATGAGCTGCTAAAAGTGTCGTTTTAAAAAAAAAATTAACTTTCAAACGGAAACTCTTTACCCGAAATAAATATGGACTATTTGCTTAAAATTAATCAAAATATATGTAACTTAGAAGCTGAAAATTAATAGCTTACAGCTAGAGCAATCAGTGCTGTGATGAATCCTGCTTTTAGTGGTGTTGCTATGTATTGGGGGTCAAAGTTCAAATTTTTAAAGGAGGGAGGATTTATCCCCTTCTTCAACTCGCCTACCTGTATTGGATCCAAAAACAAAAATACATAAGTGAGTGGATATTGGAAACAAAATTTAAGGAAACAATTCTTATACTTTTACCATTTTACATTTAATTTGATTTTTATTTTAATTGATGGGCGCCATTTTCACATTAGGCTATTAAAAATATACTATATTAACATTTATAATCTGATCAAAAAACAATCGTAATTTATGGGTTAGATCAAACAAAATACTCCCTTACTTTCAAAATTATTGTTTTGTTTGACCCAACACACGGTTAAAAAAAATTGACCTGATTATTAATATTTGAGAAATAGCTGACTGCTAAAGTCCATTTTCGACATATTGTTCCTAAAATGGGCAGATTATCTTTTTCCACAGCTCCGGTCAGTACTTTAGAGTTCGAAAATCATGATTGTTGCCTAACGAAACGGAGATCAACATGTGTTGGGTTAAAGGATTTTTTAAGTAGCTAGGGACGAAGACTGAGTAGGTGGAGAAAGAAAACGAAGAAGACTTACGACGGAGGAGAATGAAGAAAAAGATAGAAGACATGGTTCATTATAATTTTGCAGTATGATGCAAAATTTGATTATTTAATTAAATTGATACATTGTTGTGCAAAGATTGATACGAGTGAGTGATCTGTAGCGTGCCTTCAGATCATTAAGGGTATCGTTGTCTTTTCGTCCCCCAAAAGTGCATTTTTCCGGTTTTAAAAAAGGCAATGGATTGTAGCGATTGAAAACTTTGAAAAAAAGATCAACCTGGATTTATTTCATTAATATTGATATGTGTATTTTTCTTTAAAACTGATGAGTATGTGACCCAAAATGAAAGTATGAATTAAAACTACGAGTAAAGCGGTAAAAGTGATGTCTTATAAAGAAAACTTTCAAATAAGAAAATTATTTAAGGATGGATGAAAAAAAAAAATCAAAATAATAATTTTGAAATGGAAGAAGTGTTTTTCTTTTCACAATGTATTGAGTATTTTTCACACCAAGAATTCATCAATGTGTCAAATTATGAATAACATATGCTTGCTACATGTCATGTGCTAGTTAGTTAATTTATAGTTAATTATAACTTCTTTTTCTGTCCAATCTATGATGATGAGATAAATTAAATTATCAGTTAATTAAGATCACACTTTCTAAAAGAAGGAATAATCTTTGAAAATTAAATTTTAATGGTCCATTCATGATAATGGGAATCACTTTAGTAAGAAGAAAGGTGGTGGGATGGCCAGCTTAAACAGTTTATTCACACTCATTTAAGGCAAAGATTGATTAAAATGGAAAAAGGAAAAGTAATTATATTACTTACTACTTAAGTTGGATTATAACTTCTTTCTTTTTTATCCATAATAAATGAAGTGATTTGGCTATAAATATAGTCGGAAAAAGATTAGGTAAGACGATTTTATGAATATTTTTTGTAAAACGATTTTATGGATATTTTTGGTAAGACATGCCATCATTTTTACCTGACATCGTGTGTTTGAGAATTAAACTATAAAATAATGAAGCTTTATCTTACGAATTGAGATCTATAATATCGTTTTAAAGGAGACTTACCCTATCTAGGATAGTCATTTTTATTAAAAGATGCATGAGCCTAATAGTAGGTAAATATCAACATAAAGAACAATTGGATCAGTGACCTTAATTACTAATGGGTGGTTTTGACTTTCACAAGAGAATGTTTGTGATTGAGATATACTCCAGCTCCTTAAATATAGTCCTTAAATATAGTCCTCTTTCTCTTTAAAGGCCTGATTATTATTATAATTATTATTTTAAGCTACATTTACTATTATAACCTTTTATATGATTTTTACTTTAATTAAATGTCGTACTTTCACATTACTATCTTTGGAAAATGCATATTATTTTAATATTTATAATATAATTAATTATATTCTCTTATAATATCAACAAATACGTATATCAACTGATAAGAGGGTTATCCTAACTTAATTAAATGTTTCGGGTTTAAAACATATAACAACACAGTTATATAAAAAGTTGTTGAGAGAATTTTTATCGTCACTTGTGGTCCTACTCGGTTCGGGGAATTAGTGTTATACTTTCATACCGGAGACACCTTTAGGAAACTTTAAAAAATAAGAGTATCTTCTTTTAAATAATGTGTGTTGGCCGGGTCAAATGTAACAATATGTCGACAACTAAAGGTATACATTGTTCTAAATCAAATACAGAGATGTTAATTTTAAATTGTTTATTATATTAATTTATTTGAATATTGATATTGTCACATACTGACACTATTCCATATTTATGTCGTGTCATATGTACGGACACAAAATCTAATGTGTAATTAAACTCTGTTTTTTTCTTTCTTAGTTGTGATTAACGACGAAAATGACTCGAGAAAATGAGAGGCACGTATTGAGAATGATGGCTTTTTATGAAGATTCTATTTATTTTGGGACGGGGGAACACGTGACAGAAAAAAATGTAAAAAGAATAAGTAAGGAATAATTATGATTAGTGACATAATTGATTATTATACTACTAAATAATTAAGAGAAGGCAAGAAAGAAAAAATAATAACAAAAATAAAAAACTTACAATTGGGATGCCATGTTTCTCTGCATGATCTAAGTAAGCAAAAAGGCAGCCGGTTATGACCGTCACAATCGGTGCTATAGCTGATACCCAAAACAACTTTGGCTTTTTTTCCTTCTGCAAATTCAATTCAATTAAACCATAATAGACCAAATTTCTTGTAAGATCGTTTTACGGATTTTAATTCGTAAGACGGAGTTCTACTCTTTGTAATCCACAAACATACGGTGAATAGGATAAGAAAGATCCGCCTTACAAAAAATATTTGTAAAACCATTTTACAAAAAATATCTGTAATACCGTCTTAACCAAGTTTTTGCCAACCATACATATCACAGCAATAATTAAAATGATAATTAGTAATTATTGCTTTTATTTCATCCAAAATGAGTACATTTTTAATTAGTTTTGGACATTAAACTTACTTTTCGCTATCAAATTATAAAATTTGCAATTAACATTTTCTTCAATATTTAAGACTAGATCTCTCTGTTAAAAAAATTCACTCTTAATAAATCAAACTTTTTAATTTATTATTTTTGATCCTCTATATTTCTTACAAATTGCATTAATTTATATTGTTTTTTTTCATCAGACATTGGATTATTGTTAATTTTTTGTGTTCCAAAAACATGTCTTGTTTGACCCAATCCACTAATTAAAATAAGATAACTGATTATAATATAAATATTAGAATAATGTGTAATTTTCATTGATACTTATGTGAAAGTATAGTCCATCAGTTAAAGTAAAAATAGTATTCCCTCCGTCCCTAAATTATCGTCCTTTTTTTTATTTTCGTCCGTCCCAAAATAATTTTCTAGTTTGAAACTTACTTTTTTAAAAACATCATTTTTATCATTTTACCCTTATTTTTTCACCTTACTTTAATTATAGGCCACATACACATAAGTTTTAAAGGAAACTACATATTAAACTAATATAAATAATCAAGTCAATTATTTTTTCTTAATCCATGTATTGGATCAACTAGGATAATTATTTAGGACCGAAGGGAGTAGAACGGTAAAAATGGTAAAGAGAACTAAAAAAATGGACCCCTTTTTGAGCGGTTTAAAAATGATGGATGAATTTTATATAGGAACAGAAAAGGTATCTCTGAAAAGAAAGAAAAGTATTTAAAATGTATGGACATTTTAAGTATAGACTAAATAAACGCGACAAAAGTATGTTACAGTATTTTTCTCTTTGCGGAGGGAGTTGTTGAATTTTTTTATTGTCTAGTAAACAATAATATATGCATACTTTATATTTCATATTTTTAACAGGATCTTTTGTATCACAGTCTTTGTATCTCTTGTGTGTCATTTTATCTCGATTATTGGTTAAGATGCAATGATTAATTGTGATGAAATAACACACATAAAACAAAACAAAAGTATGTTAAATATTACGACCTCCGTCTCAAAATAAATTATCTTTAAAAAAATTGTTCCAAAATAAATGATGTTATAGGATTTCAAGAAAAAATTATTCATATTTTGCTATGAATTATTTTATTAATTACTCTCTAAAATGTTGTTGTATAAAGAAGAAAAAGAAAAATAATTATGCAACTTGCCAATAATAATTACATTTAAATAAGGGTAGATTAGTATTCTTATAAATTTCTTAATATGTATCCAAATTTTCGGAGGTATAAATTTGATATATATATATATATATATATATATATATATATATATATATATATATATATATATATTCACACGTTAACTTTCAAATATACAAGTAGGAACTGAATTCTTCCGGTGGAAACCGAAAGGAAGAAATTGATAGACATATATGGAAAAACGCACACACACTACAACTGTGGGAAAAAGGAAACTCACCACATATCTGGTAAAAAGGAGGAATGCAAGGAAAACAACTCCCACGACTGCGCTCTCCCATCTCCACTGTACAATACACAAAGCAAAATTAAAACCGTGGATAAAGGTGATCTCCTGTAAGATCGTCTTACGGATTTTAACTCGTAAGACAGAGTATTAGTCTCTCACAGCTCAGTCCACCAACACTCGATGAGTCGAGTTTATCTTACAGAAAATACCAGTGATTTCTTAGTACTATAAAAGGGTATATTGTAGTCATGTTGTCGTCACTTTTTCGCTTGATCATTCAAGATGAGAGAAGGGGAGGAGGGGAAATGTGAATTAACCTCGTTTCTATATTTGAAAATGGAATGAAGAACAGAAACGACGTCGGTATGATGAGTAAAATGCTTCATTCCAAGGAAGCCCTTCAATTGTTGAAGGCAAATAATTGTTGCTGTCCCTCCCATGAAGCCGATGATCGTTGAATGTGATAAGAAATCTATCAATATTCCCAACCTATAACACATAATTTAGTTATTCGATCGAATATAATTGAAACAATATAGTATCAACTGAAAATTTCACTGTCTTAATTACGTACCTCAATAAGCCCATAACAGTCTGGAGCAAACCCGAGAAGAAAGTAGCCGTAAAAACCAAGCTAAGATACAATTCTGGATTTTCATCTGCAGATACTTTCTCTTCAATAGATGCAGATATAAGCAACGAACAAGCCGCCACAGTCCCAACGGCTAGATGTTTTGAACTTCCAAATACTGCGTATATTAAAGGTGGAACGAAGCTCGAATCTGCAACACACATGCACATAGTCTGATTTCAGTATACTAGTAGTAACCATCAATATTTAGTAAAGAATTGTCATATATATATATATATATATATATATATATATATATATATATATATATATATATATATATATATATATTGTCGAAATATTTACATGTGGAGAGAAAAAGAAACATGCAAACATGGAAAGATTAACAAACATGCCGTTAACTCGAAACAAAACCTACCCAAAACACAACGGTTGTCAGAAACAGAACTCTGATACTGTTGTCAGAACACAATTCCTATTAGGTGAGTAAATCAACTCATTAAAATTGAAAACTGAAAACTGAAAACTGCTATAAAAGGTCTCAACAATATATATCAATCATAATATAACTATACAAAGTCGAGATTTATCTTTTTCCAAAATAATATTGCCAAATCTTGACGATGGTGTCACGGGTTCAAACGGTAGTACACCCTTTTGAGAGATGGTGCTTTATTAAAGCACTCTCTTTTTTGACAAAGAAGACTTCTTGTACGTTAAAAAAAAACTGTATATATATATATATATATATATATATATATATATATATAGAGAGAGAGAGAGAGAGAGAGAGAGAGAAAAGGGATGAGTTAGGTGAAACTACTTACATAGACCAATGATGGGAGGAATGTTAGCAAGTTTGGCATAGCTGATTCCTTGAGGAATGGCAAGGCTTGCGATGGTGATTCCGGCAAGAAGATCGTATTTGAACAACTTTAGATTGTATTTAGGCAGCCACTCGAATATCGGAACGAAGTATTTTATGGCTTTCTTAGCTTTTCGCGACAATGGCTCGTTCTTGAATTCGTGGAATGGGTCGTCGGGGAAAAGGGTTTCTTTTAGGTCCGACTTCAATGCGGTCGCAAAGCTTCTTGGCTCCGCAAAGTTCACCTTGTGCACTGGCTCGTAACCTCCTGTCATGGCTGACTGGCTGGCTAGCTAGAGAGAGAGAGAGAGAGAGTTAGGGTATTTGCTTAGGAGACTGAAAGTGGTATTTATAGACAAAACATGGAAGGGGGGATGACAACTGGACAAGGAAGGAAATAATAGGATGCTGACAAAGATCCGATAAAGAGTAACGGTTGGATAATTGACAAATACTAGAAAGAGGTTAATTAGTGGTGTGAAATATTGGTAAGGATATAGCTAGCGAAAAACAAAATTTGGATAAGATGGTTTTACTATATTTTTATGTAAGACGTATTATTTTGACTCTATCAATCGTGTGTTATTGAGTTGTAAGAAAGTGTGATTCCGTTTTACCAATTAAGATCCGTAAATCATTCGAAAACCTACTCCTAGCGAAATAGGGTGAAAGTTTAAAGGATTGACCTAATAGCTAAGGTTTTTTTTTTCTTTAGTAAAACACATATATGGAAACAATAGCTAGCCTTCATTGTTTATACCATCAGAGTTGTTTGAATATTTTGGAAGGGCTGATTAATTGCTAATTTCTAAAAAAAAATGTTTGTATTTGAAAAATCAAAATTTTTGATTCTATAATATATATACTATTAGTTTTTATATTTAGTTAAATAACATATTTTTATGATACATAAGAGAGATATTATGTTCTTAAAAAGAATATGAAATAGATTTTAATTTGGAAATATAATTTTATTAAATAAACTAAAATGGAAAGTAGGAGCCAATGAAGCTTTTTTTAGTAGTTGTTCACATCATATGATTCATTTCAGATACAACGGTCAACCTCCATGGACCAGCTCTATGATGACTTGAACCTTTTCATGGGGTAGTAGCCTCGTCATCCTAAAAATGAAACAATTATCCATAATCTAGAAGTAAAAGGAAATTTTGCCAAATCTTTTGAAATTTGGTGCCTAACTACCAGAAATTTGTACATTAAAAGGACTATAATCAATGCACAAACTAATTCTTTCCAACCTTTGAGCCTAATAAAAGCTGGACATTATTATTACTCTCTTTGTCCCAAAATGATTGGAGTAGGTCTTCGGTGAATTCATTTTACGGATTCTAATTTATAAGGCGGAGTCTCATTTTTTTAAAGATTAACCTAACCAATACACAGTGAATCAATTAAGGGAGATCTATCTTGCATGATGGTCTTTCATAAGTTTTTGACAAATTATTTTCTTGTTTGCACAATTCATAAAACACACTGATTAAAGAAAAATAATTGACTTAATTATTAATACCGATATAATGTATAATTTTTAAAAATCCATGTGTATCTAGCCTATAATTAAAATAGAAAACAAAAATAAGAGTGAAATAGTAAAAGTATTGTTTAAAAAAACATATCAACAACAATTGTTTTGAGAAAAACGAAAAAGAAAAGTAAGATAATTATTTAGGGATGGATAGATTATTATTTATTAGGATAGAGACGGTCTCGTCTTGGGAATAAATTTTTTTTCTCTCTATTGTGTTGCCTATATATTGTTATTTTATAATTTAGAAAATATTCACTTCGTTCCAGGCAAAGAGTTTCCTGTTTGAAAATCAATTTTTAAAAAATGACTCCTTTATTAGTTCATTAGTAATAAAATAAAATTTTTATGCTTTAATTTTTAAAAATAGACTATATAATGAAACATTAAAAAAAAATAATAGACTCTTTGTCTGGAACAGACGGAATATTAATTTGTCCAATAAATTTTTCTTGGGAAAATTAAGACTAGCTAGCTAGTAGGACAAATGGACAACATTTGTTATGTGTTGTGAGTGGCTACATTTAAGGATATGTATAAATGATCATATAAATATAATGTAACCAAGAACTTACATTTCCATATCTGTAAAATAACTTAACTAATTAAGTTTCCTATAGCTTTATTCTATAGCATCATCTCTAGAATATACTCTGGTTTATAGAACAACACACACAAATACACACACATGCGCGCGCACACGTACACACATCCCATCTACATAAAAACAAATTCACGATTCTTGCTAACCCTAAATCAAAAGGATTCGATGTCAAGTTTTGGTTGATTTGTCAACCTATCAATTGACGATTGTATATGTATTTTTAACGACGACACTCCAAATATTGCTTTATTTTACTGTAAATAATGTTTCTTACACTGTATTTTAGAGTGTTTTAATTAAAAATTGGAGTGTTAATAACCTATCCTTTAGGACTATTCTCACTACTTAGTTTAAGGTAATAGTTATTCACATGATTCCTAACAAGTAAAATACCACGTAGTGGAATAATAATATTAATAACAAAATTGCTCGCTGGTAAAATTACTCAAACCAATCAATTAACCATGTTACTCAATATCAATAGCCTATCTTCATTCATTATTTACCCTAAAATTTTGCCAAATCGACTAGTTTTTGTTTTAAATCAATGGAATGTGGTGTTAAATTATGAATGAGAATTCGTTTTATTTGTTCTCCATAAAAAGAAAGCAGAAAAACAAAAAATAAAAAGAATAGTTCTTCTATAAGACTGTATTATGTATCTTATTTCGTAAGACGGAGTCTCTCTCTCTCGCAGCTTAATCCATCAATATACCATATGTCGTGTAAAGATAATTCGTCTTACAAAAAATATTTATAAAACCGTCTTACTCAAATTTTTGCCAAATAAAAATTGCTAGTGTAGCGGCTTGATTTTGGTTTGTTAGTAGCTCAATTCGTGAAATCATTGTGCTGAGCTTAAACGTGACTCATTTTTTTTTAAGATCTAAACATAAGCATATAGTGATATTACAAAAAAGTTTATTCCCTCCGTTTCTATAAATAAAAAAAAGAAGGCATCCTTTTCTTGTTAATAAGTCGTTTTTAAAAAAAATATTTTTTTTGCTTTTAAAAGTTATATGTATCATGCATTTCATACTTCTCATTACTTTAATTAATGGCTCCACTCACGTATAAGTATCTTTAGTATATAAGCATTATGTCATTACGGGCTTAATTCAGTTGGTTAAGAACTAGTAGATTTGGATATAGGATCAAGGATCGAATCCTAGCAACCGCAGTGTGAGAGTTTCATTCTCTTGTGGGGGTGGCTCCTTGTAGATACTAGGTACGGGTCCTCCTAGCTACTTAATCACTGAATTACCGTGATTTTCCCTCTCACATTCTCATGGGGCTGGGGTGTGGGGGCTCTCGGGGAAGAGTTTCCCCTTTTGGATATAGTATATAAGCATTATCTTCATATTTACAATAATCTTTGTGTCGAATCAACGAGAACAATTTTATATCTGTCTCCGTTCATACCCTATCTAGTTTGCTCACTTTTGTTAGAATACTTTTTTTTGTTTTGGCCGTCCAATAACAATAAAAGTAACAAAATAAAGCACATGTGTTAAATCATAAAAACATAAAGTGATATCCATTGTCAGTCAGTATCTAACAACTTAATCTTTTAGAAAAATTGTTTGTTTAACATTGTATCAAAGCTCATGATTTAGTAAAGACAATGGTTCAAATCATTTCGTTTGCAATATTTATCCTAAAAATATTACTCCATCCGTTTTCAAATTATCGTCCTCCTTTTATTTTTCGTCAATTCTAAAATAATTATCATCTTTCAAAATTTTCTCTTTTATGAAAACACTTTTACCACTTTACCTTTGATTTTTCTACCTACTTTAATTATGGTCACATACTTAAGGGTAATAAAGGAAACCACATATTTTATCAATATTTATAATACAATAAATTAGTTTTTCTTAAACAATGTGTCGAATTAAAGAGGACGATAATTTAAAAACTGTGGGGGTACAAATTAAGAGCATATACTGACCCTATATAAAAATACATCTCTATCATATGCACGTAAGAGGAGAGTGTTTAAGGATAAAAATATAAAACATGTTATACATTGTTTGTTATATCTTTAACCGTTAAAACTTTTGATGAGTTGGTTAGCAACATGTAACCAAACGCAATGTTATTAGTAGGAGTGTAAATCAACCAATCGAATCATTTGAATTTAACCAAACCAAACCAAATCTGCCGGTTTGGTTCGGGTTTGGTTTTGGTCGAAGATGGTTTGCTTTCTTCAAGAATTGGAAAACCGCGTGGTTCGGTTCGTTCCTCGGTTTTTGGTATCGAACCGAACCAAACCACCCTATATATTTTTACTTATTTATCATATAATATATATTATATTGCATTTATTAACGATTTTGAACTTTTGATTTATTCATAATATATATATATATATATATATATATATATAGACGAATACTAAACCAAACAAAAACTTGATTATTGGAGAACTATTATTTCTTCCATTGTTTGTGTTTATTTTATAATTTGTATTGTTTTATTTATGATAATTTGTTACTAGTAGATTATTTTCTAATTTTGATGTTAATTCTAAATTAAAATTTTATTTTTATTGCTATTTTTAATGTTGGTTAATTTCATTAAAAATAATTTATATAAACCACAAAACCAAACCAAACCGAGTGGTTCGGTTCGGTTCAGTTCCAAGTCTTACTCGGTCCGGTTCGGTTTGAGATTTTTGGAACCACTAGGAGTCGGTTCGGTTTGTGGTTTTGGCATAAACCAAACCAAACCGAACCACTTATACACCTAGTTATTAGGCTCTTAATTTTCAATTTAAACAATTTATGTAATGTTTTATTTTACTTTTTCATATTCTTCATATGCTATATTATAGAATACTTTCTGTGGTGTTTTGGTTGAAAATTAGTGTTTATAACATTCTCATATGATAATTTTTGTTTTGCACATTGGGATATATTGTGTGTGCACGCATGTGTATGTGACCGTGTGTGAGAGAAAGAGAGACAAGGGAGAACAAAATCCTTTAACTTTGAGCTATACGGTCTTTGAGTTTGACCAGTCTCAAAGGATTAATTGTGTAAATATATTACTCCTTGTCCCTAAATCCCTCCCCTTTTTTTTTCGTCCCTAAATTATCGATGTAAAATATTTCTTTTTTTCGTCTATCAAAATAATTGTCCACTTTGAAACTTACCTTTTTAGAACATCACTTTTACCACTTTAGAGCATCATTCAAATTTCAGAAGTCCTATTGTATTATACATGAAAATATATATTGTATTCATTTGCCCAACATATATGGTTTAGCTTTGGCATTTTACTTCAAAAAAAAATTCTTCCTTCCATGTTAAAATACCTTAACTTGGTATTTACCCAGATCTTTTAAAAAATAGCAAAAACTTGTGTAGGGCGGTCTTACGGATCCTAAATCCGTAACACGGAGCCCCATTTAGAAATTCACGGGTTAATAACAAAACATGTTAATTAAAATCACAAAGGTTGGCCAACTAAGTTGGTGAAGGGTGAAGTTTAGCTCAAGGCGATGCATGGTTCAACACGCCTTAGCTTCAAATTTAAGTTTTAATGCTCATTACCTCTATTTGTTCCGGTGCCCCTCCATTTTCAATGTTTGCCGATGAATTCCCACATCTTGCAGTTTTATCCTTTGTCAACTCCGTTAGCCATCCGTTAGCATCAATTGCCTTGGGATACTTGACAGATCCTAACGGACTTTGACGAAATGCTAAATGACACATTTTAATTTTAAAAGTGACACTATAAATGAAAATTGATTATAATTTTTATTAAAATACAAAGTAACACTCTTAATACTAAAAAATTGACACATTTAATACTAAAAAGTGACACTCTTAATACTAAAAAGTGACACTATTAACACTAAAAAGTAACACTCTTAATACAAAAAGTGACATATTTAATACTAAAAAGTGACACTCTTAATACTAAAAAGTGACACATTTAATATTAAAAAGTAACACTCTTAATACTAAAAAGTGACGCTCTTAATACTAAAAAGTTACACATTTAATACTAAAAAGTGACACTCTTCCTTAATGAATTTATCGGACCAAAATGAATCATCTCGTGTTTCAAGTTCATCTACTACATGCATAGATCCTGCTCGTTCTGTTACGAAGGGAAGGAGAAAAAGAATTAAAGGAAGTATTGAAAAGAGTAAGAAAAAGACTACTGATTTTTCTTATTCCCATCAAGCCAAGGAATTTGGTTCCAAGACTCCTAATGCTCGGCTATTTTAGACAAATTTTTAGTAAATTTTGTAAGTTTGAGTAAGAAACATATACTTTACCTTGAAAAGGTTATGATTTTGTGTTTTTTAACGAATGACACTTGAGATTATATACATTTCTATGAATGAGAAGATATATTTCAGTAGTGTTCAATTGGTTATTGCTGTTAAAATCACTAGCTCAAAAGTGATATACTTTAGTCCTAAAAGTAACACACTTCAAACCTAAAAGTAACACTCTTATTGATACAAATTGTATAATTATAAAATTGGGTTGTTTTACCAAAAGTGACACACCTAATTCCTAAAAGTGACACAATTAATACCTAAAATTGACACACAAAAGGTGACACTTATGAATAAAAATTTAAAGATAAAAAGTGATTTTTTTGCCAAAAATGACACAAGTAAAACTTAAAAGTGACACTCTGATTTAAAGTAACTAAGTAAACCTTAATCAGACCTAAGGTAACAATTATCCAAAAGTGACACACGCCAAAGCCTAAAAGTAACACTCTGATTGATCGTAAATGTAAACAACGTTAAAATGACATATCTCTAGCAATAAAACAAATA
>CM028384.1:98920000-98983624 GCA_013146195.2 Codonopsis lanceolata | reverse complement strand
GACAATGATGTCATGAGGAGAGGAAGGTTGGATACCGGGAAGATTGACATCCTTCTTGGGAGGAATATGGATTTTGGGTTCGATCTCTTTCATTTGTCATGCTTGATTTTGAGGTTCTTGCTGAAAGAAATCTGAGAAAAATTAGGGCTTTCACCTCGATAACTAAACAAGCGAAATTTCAAGTTTTTAAATTTTTGGAATTTTAAAAATGAAAAACTTGAAACCCTAGAATGTTTAGAGAATCACACCCAAGAAAAGTATAACGAAGTTTTCATAAGAATAAGCGATGAATATACATAACATTAGTATTCTAGGTTTTAGAACAACATGCATGAGAAGCTGTATGAAACTTCGAAAATGACCGTTTGAATTCCAAAATAATTTTAGGTTATGAAATGAAATGCAGCGAGAAAACAATAAGTTTCAAGTAGAGAGCATTACCATTGTCGTTGATGAGAAGAAGAAACAAAGAAAAATTTGGATTTCGAGGAAGTTTACACAGAGAGAGAGAGTATGATAGAGAGAGAAATATTTTTGTCAAAGGGGTTGTAAAGTTTTTCTGGCGGTTCAAGGTCTATTTAAAGGCGAGAAAATTTTTAGTTGAAAAAAGCCTTGACTTAAGATATAAAATCTTGACCCCGTCTTCAGGTAAAAAGGAAAACTTACGTCTTCCGATCGATCTAAAACTAGATTACAGGTATGAAAGAAACATTAATAACTTTGAAATTAAGATAGGATCAATCATACCAAGATTTCTCCTTAAATAAGCAAACTGGTGGCATCCGGTGGTTTTGTGAGAATGTCAGCAATTGATGCTCGGTTGGAACATATTCCAAGCTGATGTTACCTTTCTCCACATGATCTTTGAGGAAGTGATAACGGATATCAATGTGCTTTGTCTTGGAGTGCATCCTTGGATTTTTGGAGGCGAAATTGCGATGTGTTGTCACACATGATTGGGCGGTTGCGGTCTTGATGTTGTAGTCCACTAGTTGTTGCTTCATCCATAGGAGTTGAGAAGCAGTACTTCTTGGCAATGTATTCGGCTTACGTGGTTGAGTTTGCAAGCGATCCTTGTTTCTTGCAAGACCATGAGACAAGTCTATTTCCAAGGAATTGACAAGTCCAGTGGTGCTTCTTACGCTCACTTTGCAAGTTGCATAATCTGCATCTGAGTATCAACTAGATTGAAATTGTTGTTTTGGAATACCATATGCCTAGATTTGTTGTTTTGAAACATATCGATGATACGTTTGGCGGCAAGCAAATGTGACTCCTTTGGATCTGCACGAAATCTAGCACAAACACAAGCGGCAAACATAATGTCGGTCTACTAGCGTAAGGTAAAGAAGTGAACCTATGATTCCTCGGTACTTGGTCATGTTCTCTTGCTTTCCCTTCTCATCTTTGTCAAGATGGCAGTCGGTAGACATTGGAGTTTCGAATCCTTTAGCTGAATCAAGACCGAACTTCTTGATTAGTTCCTTTGCATATTTGGTTTGGTGATGAAGATTCCGTCGAAGTCTGTTGTATCTGCTGATCTAGAAAGTAGGTAAGTTCACCCATCATGCTCATCTCGAACTTGCTTTGCATCGAGCTTCTCGAATCTTTTACTTTGGTTAGTTGATCAGATGATGTATCACATAGATTTGTACGAGAAGAGAATGGCCTTTGTGCTTGAGGATGAATAAAGTAGTGTCTATTCTTCCTCTCACGAATCCTTGTTCTATTAAGAACTTGGATAGAGTTTCATACCAAGCTCTAGGAGCTTGCTTGGCCGTAGAGAGCTTTCTTGAGTCGGTAGCGTGATCGGTTATGCGAAATGACAAATCACGGAGGTTGTTCCACGTATCTGATTTCTTGAAGATCACCATTCGAGGCACTCTTTACATCCATCGATACACTTTGAAGTCCATGAGCGAGGCATAGGCTAGAAAGAGTCGATTGCCTCTAGTCTAGCAACGAGGAGCAAAAGTTTCATCAAAGTCAATTCCTTCTTCTGTCGGTAGCCATGCGGCAGGTCTAGCTTTTTACGGTGACATTTCCTCTTCATCTCTTTTGTTTAGAAAACCCATTTGGTGCCGATGGTGGATGATCGGTCGGTCTTTGAACTAAGCTCCACACCTTACATCTTTCAAGCGGTTCGGCTCTTCTTGCATAGCTTCAATCCGATTATGATCTTCGATAGCTTCATCAATCTTCTTTGGTTCGAGTTCGATACAAATGCATAAGCAAACATAGTTTCTTCTCGAACTTTATTTCTCGTACGAACTCTGTGTTGAGATCACCAATGATTTGAGAAATGGGATGATCTCTTGCTTCAATAACGTTGGAGGAAGATCACTTACGGTGGGTTCTTCCCTTAAGAATTCGGAGTAGGTTGAGAAGGAGATTCACCAAAATGCAGTTCGAGAAGAGATAGGATCTTCAAAACTTTCATTTTACGGTGAACAAGAAGGATGAGTGATGCGTAAAGGTGCTTGGGGTAAGGCAGAAGAGATGGGTTCGGGGTCAACGAGAAGAGTTGTTATCGGTACCCGTGAGTTCGTCTCCGGTGAAGGGTTAGCGGTACTTGAGAGTGCTGCGGTTGGTTTTTCGATGAAGTGGAAGTGGATGTTGTATTAGTACTGTCTCATCATTATCGGAATCATTAGCAACGTTCGAGCCTTTCTAGGCTCTAACAAGTCATATTCATCAAAAGAAACATGCCTGATTCTAAAATTTTTAAATTAGTTTCTTGAAAAATGCGAAATGCTTTTGAATGTTTGGAATACCCAGAAAAATTCCTTTTGCATCAAATTTTCCTCTATATTCTTTTCCATTATAAAGAATAAAACATTCTGACCGAAGATTTTAAGAAATCCTATGTTGGGGATCTTCCTCTCCATATTTCATATGGAGTTTTGTTATGAAACTTGTTTACCGAGGGATGTGCAGGTAAAACATGCGGTGTTGTACGCGCGAAATACTTGGAAGTTTAGCTTACGCGGCATTGTTCTTCTTGCTTCAGGTGTTACGTTCTTCCGTTCGGCTACACCGTTTTGTTGAGAATGCCGGCGGCCGAGAAGTTGTGGCCGATCCGTGGTCATCGCGGTACTACACCATTGTTCTTGAATTGGTGCCATTGTCGATCTTATGTCAAAATGTCTTCAAGCTTTTGAGTTTGAAGTCTTACGAAAAAAGCATTGACTAGATCATACGTTTCATCTTTAGATGTCATAGTTTCAATCAAGTGAATCTAGAGTAGTCATCAACTACTA
The DNA here is from genome assembly GCA_013146195.2 of Codonopsis lanceolata. Classification (NCBI taxonomy): domain Eukaryota; kingdom Viridiplantae; phylum Streptophyta; class Magnoliopsida; order Asterales; family Campanulaceae; genus Codonopsis; species Codonopsis lanceolata. Next base: position 98,980,364 of record CM028384.1, on the reverse strand, counting down.
CAAGTGTGTACTTGTCTCAAATCTTGGTTTGTTGTGATTGGTCGAGATCCATATCACGAGAAGTTGAAGAGGTACGTTTGTTGACAAACAGACTTTCTTTTGAAGGAAGACTTGGAAAGTTTTCTAGTTGACAAGCTTTACAACTACGTCATGGTCGGCGACACCGTAGGTAGACCTTTGACAAGCCCGTTTTTGGAGAGCTTGGAGAGGTGCTTGAAGTTGAGGTGGTGAGGCAGCTTGTGCCATAACCGGTGTTGTCACGAACATTGTTGGCTACTAGACACGAGTTTGAGAATCTCCTAGAAGATTTAAGTCCCGACATAGACGTTTCCTTGTCTATTGCCGGTCGATATTGTGAAGCGGGATTCACTTGTCTTTGATGAGGCTTGGTTGGAGTTGAATTGGCATAGAAGTCCTTTGTCGCGAGGTAGGATATGCTCGAAGATTGTGCTTTAAACCACTTACTAGAGAAACTTTGTTGATGGAGAGACTTCCTCTAGTGATTGAGCCATATCAATTGTTTTCCTCTTGCATTATCTCGAAAATAACGGTGGGTCCTTTTGCTTCGGCTATATACGTAAGAAGACTTGTTCCAGTCATGTGTCTTGGCGACCCTTGTCTAGTACCGGATGTCTTTGTTTTCGATTCTATAGCCATGAAGCATTCGAAAAAAGAATTAAAGCAAACAAGGTACCCTTTATTTTCTTTCGGGTCTAAGGATTAGCAACCTTTTGGAACCACCCTGCTTGACCTTGAGAGAACTAGGTCTCTCGGATCTTGGAGTGAACCTTAGCGGGCATTACGGTGCCGGATGGCCTAGACAATTGCAAGAATGACATAAATGGAAAGTCCATAGAAGCTGTTAGTGACTTTTAAGCGAAGAGTGATTATGATCATTCCTTTTCTTGACATCCATTCTTGGTTCAGCTTGCTTGTTGATGGTAGACTTAATTGGTTTCTTTTGAATCTTCCTAGGTAGGTTACCATCAGACTTAGCTTTAGCTTTTCTGATGATTACCTTTTGAGGAGGATTTGGTAGAATACCTTTAAGTTTACCTTCAACAGGTAAAGGAGCCTTGCCTGTTTCATAGACAAACTTGATAGTTACCGGTAGAGGTTTAGTAGGTCTACCGCCAGCAGACTTTGCCTTAGCATAGTTGTTGCCGGCAGACTTTACTTTCTCTACCGTTACCTTTTCAGGTTTCTCATTTGAGTCAGTCATCTTGGCTTTTCCTTTCTGAACTTTGGGGTAAACGTAAGGGACACTTGAATAACCAAGGCCTTGTTTCCCTATATTTCCAAATGTCTGTTTAGAGAAGGAAATATCATTAGCAGTCTCGGAGGATTCACCTTTCTCTATGACTGAAGAGATTGTCGGAAGAGGCACATCTGAATATCCTATGCCAGTTTTATCATTACTAGATTTTTGGCTTGAAAGGATTTCTTCGAATGCATCCTTGGAGCTGTTCCAGGAGTCAATTGTCTTTTGCAAGGCAATTTTCTCTAGGTCAAGTCCTTTGATGTGCTCAGATAGACAATCAATTTTGTCATAAAGGAATTTGTTTTCTTCCTTGACTTGATACTCTCTTGTTGACGGACTATTGAGAGTTTGAATCTCACTGCCATCATAGATTTCTCATGTAAGTTTCTCACGCTTCTTGCCCGGTTTAACATAGGCTACTCTAAAGGAATTAAATTCTTCAAGCATATCTTGATTATCCTTGAGAAGTTCTTCCTTAGTGAAGTTTATCCTTGTTGGTTTCATTTTTGTCTAAAGGACTAGGTGAAACTTTGACTTCATTTTCAGAATCATAGGTAGGTCCTGAATCATGAGCTATTAAGCATATGTTAGCTTGCTCACAATCCTCTTCCTCCTCTTCTGAATCAGTCTCAAACCATGTAGCAACCTGTTTGTCTTCTATGTCTTCAGCCAACATACCCTTTTGTTTTTGAAATTTTCTAAAAGAGGGTTTTCGGTATGCTTCAAATTTTGGCTTAGGACATTTTGAGGCAAAATGACCAGGTTTCCTACAGTTATAACACACAAGCTCTTCCTTAGATGAGCTTTCACCATTCTTCCTAAAAGGTTGTTGGTGTGTGTTCTTCCTTCCATATTTTGCAAATTTTTGAAAACGTTTTACAAACATGGCAAATTATTCATCGATAAAAATCATTTTCACAGGAAGAAGTGGAAGGTTTGTTTTCAATGATTTCTTCTTGGACCATGGTGGCAAGGATACAGTTCTGGACTGTTTGTCTTGCTCTAGAGCTTGATTAACTTCAAGTTCATAAACCTTTAAACTTGCGTAGAGACTACGAAGAGTCATCTCGTTTAAGTTCTTGGATTCTTTCATAGCCGTGGTCTTAACATGCCATAAGCTACCTAGATAGCCTAGAAACCTCATGTTCATTTCCTTTTTGTCATACGATTTACCTAGAGAAAAGCAACTATTTATTACCTCACTGAAGCGATCGCATGCTTGTCTCAAGGTTTCCTTAGGATCCTTTTGAAAGAATCAAACTTTGGATGTATGTATATTTTCTGTTATCTCTTGTGTCTTGGTCTCCTTCCAAGTATTCCACAAGAGCTTCCCACATCTCTTTTGCAGTTGTACATCGAATCACTTGCTGGTATGTGCTTGTGTCTAGAGAGCTGGTGATTATGTTGATTGCTTTACTGTCAAGCTCTACCAGCTTTCTATCATCCTCTGTCCATTCAGATTCTTCTTTAGGTACTTCTGCAGGATTCCCAGCGATGGAGGCTAGAAGATTGGCCTTCATTGGTACATGCTGACCTGCAGTAACACATTTCCATAATCTATTGTCAATAGAGTTCATAAATCTCATTACTTTATCCTTCCATACATCAAAATGTCCTTCGTCCAATATTGGGACGTGGTTAGCATTAGATGTAGGCAGCATGTAGTGTGTTTGTGCCATTATATCGTATCTCTCAAGAGTTTAATCTTGGAAAAACTTGTTTTCAAAAAGTAAGGCTCTGATACCAATTGTGGGTCCCAATGGGCACAATAATAAGCTAGAAGGGGGGGGTTGAATAGCTTATTAAACACTTAAAACTTTTTGGTAAATACTTTGAAAGGTACTTGCAATCTATCGAAAAGATTCAAGTAGCGGAAGACTTTCAAGTTAGTTGTTCCAGGTCTGCCGATAAGCACTACCGGTAGACCTTTGCAAGTTATTTAAGTTCTGCTGTAAATGGATAAAGATGATCAAAGTAATTAAGCAGTTCAAATATCAGACAAACAGTAAGAAATAACACAAGTATTTTGGGATGGTTCACACTGTAATGAGTGCTACGTCCACCACCAAGGCAGTCAACCTTAGATTTAAACTGTGCACTATGTTTTCCACTAGATCAATTACAAGGAATATCCCTAATGGATCGTGTACAAAACATTGACTTGTGTTTGGGGTCTAGGGAATTAAATATCTGTAAATACAAGATATTTAATTCGTGCAGAAGTATAGTTAATGAAAGTAAACAACAAGAAGTTAAAGCAATGAGTGTTGATGAGCAGCTTCTTGTTGTTGACGAGGACTTCTAGATCTGTTGAGGATCTCTTGATTGCACTGAGCTGAAAGACTTGGAGTTTATGAAGTTTCATAGCAATCCTTTTAGTGTTCGATTGATTCTGTACAGTGCTATGTTCTCCAGTCTTAAATGACAGTATTTATAGCAGGTGCACTTCAAAAGATCCGTTGGAGAAGACGAATACTTCAACAGCTCTTTTCAACAATGCATTAAATGCATGGGGCTGTCAGTCAAGGATTTTTTCTTCACAGATATCTAAAGCAGGTAATGATTTCTGAGATCTTCAAAAGGTAGGCAATTTTAGGTGTCAGATCTGGGAGTTGTAGCAGAAAGTAGGAGACAGTCTGCTTTTCCTGCTTTCATTGTTCAGGACGAAAAGTCTTCCTGCTTTTCGGAAAGTTGCTTTCGGCGGCTTGATATGTCAGGGAATGTCTTGGATTAATTCAAATAAAGATTAGGATAAGTCTGAATTAATCCAATGAGTCAGACTAGGATAGGACACGTCATAAGATACTAGGTGGACACACGGTTTGCCGTTCTTTAAGCTTTGAGCAGGTCTTCCGATGAAGCTTGTGGAGAGGTCTTCCGCTGAACCTGTACATTCCTATAAAAACTATACTAGGCAAAGTTCTATACACAGTTGCCACGCTAATCGATACGCAGCCCGATTAGCCACTGAAGTATAAAACTAATGTAATGTACTGAACATATATAAATCTAAACAAAATAATCAACACTCGCACCCACTTACAACACTTGGCTGGGGACAACCACTTGTGAATCCTCAAAATGAATCGTCTTATAAACTATTGGACTTGGAAAGTTTCAGGATACTTCTCCTCGCTCCGAGCATAAATACTCGCCAGACAATGAGTAGGGGCTACTGAACTGCCTGGCCCAATAGGCCCAGACGTGAGTCATGTGCCTGGCACATTTTCTTTAGTCATGAGCAAAGCACGTACACCCCAAAGTTCAAGTCGAAATTGTAAAGCGGGCAGCGGCCAGACTTTGGTCATTATGATGTGAAAGCCGAACATTTATTTCTCAGAATCTGGGGGCTAAATACCAAATTAGCAAGTATACATCGAGCTGGGGAGCTAAATACAACGAGCTGGGGGCTAAACACCCAGCGGGCAAGTGTTCAACGAACAGGCTTACCATGTTTGGTGGTGCAAGTAATGGTCATCCCGGACGTGGGCAGTTACCTTCGGGAAACTCGCTTCCACATTTAGGATGAGGTCGCTTGTCTGGGCGTGGCCCGCCATACATGCCCCGATATTTAATGGGGAGTTACTCAGCTTCCCATGACGGCTATAAAACCCCTCCCATCAAAGGAAGGAGGTATGTGATTTTTAAACCAAGGCTAAACTCTGCCAAATTGCTTATTCAATTGAGTGTTAAGCTGATTCACACGCCGGAGTGCTTTTGCAGGGAAAGCCCCTACCTAGTTTACATTTCTTGTTTGCATTTCAGGTTTGGGCCTTGAAGATATTGGATATAATTGAAAGCCAGATATCCAAATTGTTAAGCTGAATTGAGTGTTAAACTGATTCACACGTCGGAGTGCTTTTGCAGGGAAAGCTCCTGCCTAGTTTACAGTTCTTCTTTGCATTTCAGGTTTGAGCCTTGAAGATATTGGATAGAATTGAAAGCCATATATCCAAATTGTTAAGCACAGTGCGTACTTGGATTATTTTGGATGCATCAATTACATTAAAGTAAGAATGAAAATGAAACTAATTAAACTGTAAGAAAATATAACTATTTCTACATTAAAGTAAGAACGGAAAGAAAACTAATTTAGAAAAAAGAAAATATAACTATTTCTACATTAAAGTAAAAAACAGGAAATAAACTAATTAAATATTTACATTTTAACTATTTTTATATTAAAGTATAAATAGAAAGGAAACTAATTAAATATTTATATTTAATTAGTAGATTAAAATAAGTAACTACGAGGACAAAACTTATCTTCTGGAGCGTGAGTATCTGAACCCGGTATATGCCTAAGCTTAAGCCCTCTAGGCGGTCTACGTGTGCTTCCTCTATCCTTTCAAGATATGAAGTCTTTTTGTTTGTTGTTATTGTTGTTGGCGATATGTTTGCACTATGTTCATAATAGGCAAAGGCGGTGGGAATTTGTAAAATTTGAGCAGCGTAATTGCTTGTATTTGTTACTTTTCACGTCGGGATTTGGACAGGGTGACTGCTTGTATTTGTTTAAGTTGTTGTCTGAATTCGGGCAGTTGTGAGAACCCTGTTTTGCGACCCCTCACGTGAGAAGCGAGTTGCTTTGAAACGTCAGAGTGCATGGAATGCACCCGATCTCATTGTGGTATCTAAATGTGTGTATACATAGTCCCCACTTCTATTTTAAGGTTAAACAAAGAAAAACCAGTTATTCCAGAAAATATTTAAATTCAGAGACTAGGTTACGAGTTGGGAAGGAGTTAGACACTCAAGTTGCCCTTTCGGTCTCATTTTATGGTTTAAATAAATTAACATGCTTTTAAAAGTATATAGTCTAAAAAAGTATTTATTATATTTATATATGTTGATAATAATTTGTTTAATGTTATTTGGATATAGTAACGGCTATGTATGTGTGTTTATGCCTATATATATATATATATATATATATATATATATATATATATATATATATATATATATATATAGCATGCATGATTATATATTTACAATATGCATAATTAATTTATTTACATTCTATTTATTAATTATATTATACTAATATTTAACTAATTATATTATTATTATTATTATTATTTATATAGCATGCATAATATTAATATTGTTATTATTCACATAACATGCATATTATAATATTAACGAGAAAGATGGTAAATTGGTACTTCTTCTAGCGTGAATGTCTGACCCGGTATATACGCCTAGGCTTTAACCCACTAGGCACATGAAGACTTTAAGTGTGCTTCCTTTGTCCTTCCAAGAGAGGGAGTCTTTTTTATGAATACGAGTATGAGTATGAGTATAGGTATGAGTATGAGTATGGGTATGAATATGTGTATGTGATCGACTTGCCGCGACCAAAGATCACTGGATCTTCAGATGGCTCGCTGCGGGGTGCAAAGCGAGGAGGCTTTCTTCTTCTTCTTCGACTTCTTCATCATGGGAGGCTTCGGGAAGGCAATATAGGATGAAATGTAGGTATTGATCGTATTGTGCGCGAATGTTGTGCGTGAATGTTGTGTTATGAGAATAAGAGCTCGAAGCCTCTATTTATAGGAGTAAATTGTCAATTAAACAACAACGTTTACTCACGGTCAGTACATGACATGTCAGGTGGAAATATGCAAGTGAAACATCACAGAAAGTAAGAGGCGACTGAAGAAATGACAGTGTTTCAGCGTACCTGAAGGAAAAGGGAGCATGGAGCGGCTCCCTTATAGGGGGTGCGGCTCCCAAGGGCTGGGAGCGGCTCCATTGAGCATTTTCACGACCAAATTGGACTTTAGGTCAGACCCTTCATGTTATGTTATGTTATGTTTGTATTTAATGCCCATTAAGTCCTGTTAACTGAAACAATAACCGAAAGTAACGTTTATTTGTCAAATATATTTATAAAATATATGTTATCATCATTATAGGACATTATATCGCAGGCGTACAAAATTGAGGTGTCTATATCGCAGGGAACGATTAGTTTCCCTTTTTTTATATCTGAATAGGAATCAGATTTTTACTACTCATGAACTTGTCTCTGTGTTTGTGTGTTGTATTTCATTTTTTTTTTTAGATTTCAAACTCTGTCTCTTTGTTGTTGAGTTGTGTGAAAGTATAAATATCAATGTAGGATAAGGTATGCATTGGCCGATATAAAGGTTTATGAAGAATGTTTTATGTTGGGTTGATTTATCAATAGGTTTCTGTTTGGCTTTTTAACCTATTGTGGTCATTTGAATGCGGTTAATTTTGTGCTAGTTGTTGCAAGTTTGGTGCTCTAATTGACAGGTTGATGAAATTAATGAGTCAAATTAACAGTTTGGTTAATCTGGGAAGGGTTTTGTTATGGAAGTTTAGTGCTATAATTGATAGGTCAGTCAAGCTAGAGGGTCAGATTAACAGTTTGGTTAACCTAGAATCTGTGTTGCAAGGTTTTGGAACTTTGGTGCTCCATTTGACAGCTTGGTCAGGTTGGTCATATTAGTGAGCTGCATTAACCGTCGATGAGATTAGTGGGCGCCTATTTTTGGAGTTATTGTGGTGGAAGATGGAAGAATCAAGGCAAGTAAGGATAATGATGAACTGTTGGTTTTTAGTTGTGTTCTATCTCCAAAGTTAAAAGGATGACAAGTTTGGAATGATTAATCTCGATTAGGGATGACAAAATGGGTGTTATGGATAAATGGGTGTTAGGCTATTATCCATGGATATGCACCAGCTTGAGGGGGTATTATGGAAGTTGGAACCGTTTAGCGTTTAGGATTGAAATCCTCTTTATCATTCCTGTAAGTGTGTTCTATTATGTTTGTTAAAATGCCAAAGTAGAGCTTACTGTTACTTCCTTTATTCAATTGCAACAGTTGCAATAAACAATACAACCAATGTTGGATTATTGGCTGTTAGAATGTTAGGAGTTGCTGATTTAACCTAAGGGGAAGAGTGAAGACAAGATTGTTGTTTTGGAACTGGAGAGCAAAGAAAGAAGAGGAGGCAGAAGAAATCCAGAAATCATGTTTAACTCCAAGAGACATTTATAATGTTCTATTTTTTAGTTTATATTTTAATTGAAGGTTGTTTTCAGAAAACATGTTTGAATGTACTTTTATTGAAGGTTGTTTAATCTTTTTATAAAGTTTAAGTCTTTAAAATTTCATTATATATTTGTATTAAACATTTAAAAAGTAAAAAAATTATAGTATTGGTTTGGTTCTGGTTCTGGTACGTCATCGATTGGTTCTGGATCGAACCAATGTATTGTTTCTCACATCTATTGGGTTGATTTCGGTTCTAAATTTTTTGAGAACCGAACTATTAGTCTTGTTTTGATTTTCTCTTTTTTTTTCAAAAAAATAGACCATGTCGGACCAAACTCACCCTTACTCTCAGCTGCATCAGGTAACACAAATCGACCCGATTGTATTGACTTTATTAACCCGTTTGTTCAAGTTTCCTTTTTTATTCCATGATTTTCCCCTTTTTTTTTGTTTTTTTCCTCTTGCTACTCATTGGTCCCACCATCTTTATTTATTTTTCATTTACAAAATTAATAAAATTTACGAAATGAAAAAAAAAGCGTATCCAAACCTTATGGTTATCAAATCTGAATTACGTCAAACATTATTTACCCCCTAGCTACATTATTTGACTTTTCTAGTCGCCAGAGGTCAAATTTATAAAGGTCAATCTTGTATTATCATTCTTACTTTCTTAGGGCTTATGTAGTGGAGGGAGTAAAAGTTTTTACAATAGGTATAAGAGCATCACCATCGTAGATTTTTTGGTATTCTTAGCAATATTTTTAGCTAAGAATAATAAATAATAACAATGAGGGAGCTTTTTGACTTTATTTTTAGGAGGAGAGAGAAAAAAACTTCTTAGCTAAGAATTTTTAGAAGGATCATTCTTAACTTTTCTTAGTCTCATGTGTGAGAGGGGGGCAAATGAAAATATTTTTTTATTGGGATGCGTTAAATTTAATTTTTTTTGTTCGTAAGAAGATGTATAAGAATATTATATAATGGAGAGATATATTCTTAAGTAGGTTAAGAAGAGAAAAGTGTGAGTGTGTAGATGACAGTGAGACCTAGTTAAGAAGTTGTGGAAAGAATTTTAACAATAAGGATGCTCTAAACCTTTTGTATACTAATAAAAACTTTTTGTAATAGGTAGAAAGTTTCAACCGGTTGGTATCTATTAATCAATTGATAAAAAAGTTTTTAACAATTTGTAAAGGTTTATACTAATAAAATGGAAGATAAAGAGGTTTATATTTAATTATAGGTTTATGCTGTAAAGCTTTTTAAGAGTTTTTGTAAATATAAAAAATATATTTAAAATAAAAAAAATTATATACTAATGACGTAATATGCTAAATAAATTTTTTAAAAATATATATTAATGTAGATGCTCTTACTCATAATTCCTTTGATAAAAGCGCATTAGAATGTGCACTATACATTACTGTGCATGAGGCTCCCACAATGTCTAAAAGTGGAATATATTGGTGGCACCATTCAGAAGTTTTCAGACACCAATAGAAATGTCGAGAGCTCCTAAGAAATGTTTCGTAGACAATGAGCGATGTTAAGGTGGTGCATAGACGCTTAACCAGCAATAGGGCTCCGTTTGTTTTATGAAAAACGATTTTTAGAAATTTTTTTTAAAATATATCGAAAAATATTTTCAGATGTTTGACAGATACACGGAAAATTAGAGGTGGCAATTTTTGTCCGCGCCCATTTGTCCGCCCAATAAATAATGGATATGGACACACCCAAAATGTTAAGTGGGCACAAATGGGCAAGCCCATTTGGGCACATTAATTATGATTTTTAGAAAAATTTTTAAAAATATATCGGAAAATATTTTCAGATGTTTGACAGATACACGGAAAACAATTCTAATATTAGTACACATATTGAATATAAAATAGTGTTGAAATTTAAGTAATTTTCTTTTAATAACCCTCAATTTATTATTAATGGTGTCAAATCAATAAAATTCATTTTTTTTCAAGTTCACTATTTTTTTTATAATTGATATGAAAAATTGTTTTAAAAAATAAAATAAATAATATTTTGGACGTCCTTAAATAATAATATAATATAATGGATACTAATTTTAAAACGTAGTGAGTATCTTAAAATTACAATTTATAAATAATGTGCATAAACTCCATTTATATTTCTAAACAATTTATTTGTTGAGTTCAATATTGTGGGTGTATGTAAATATGTGTAATTTTGGAAGGGTACGGATGGATGCTCGAACATTCGGAAAATGACTTACGGAAAATAAATTTGTAAGTCACTTTCCGGAAAAGAAAGCTTCATTTTCCGTTGATTCGGAAAATCATTTACGTTAACTGCATTTTCTTAAGGTTACCAAACAACAGAAAATGAGGAAAACGTTTTCCGGAAGTCATTTTCCGTTAAACAAACGGAGCCTAGGTCTGATAATTACAACTTATTACCCATTAACTCATCAAATCCGCTAATTACCAAATCTAATTCATTAATATTTTTGGATTGACAAAAATAACATGTTTCGAACCAATAATATTAATGAGTCGGATTAAGCGGACCGGACCCGTTGATCATTTTGATCCGTGCCTATTTATGCTTTTGGAGGGGGGAAGTCGGGTTGAGATGGGGTGACCCGCTTTAACCGGTTACATGTTTCAATCCGACATGTTCCGACTCAATTTATTTCAATCTGTTTGACATTTGGGTTCTAACGAGTTTCTCATCCGTTTCAACTCATTACTTATTCCAATCCACCCAATTGCTAGGCTTACCTACAACCAATAAGGTGTAGGTTCGAGTCACCGATGGAAGTAGGTTGTAAACCACAAAAAAAGAAAAAGAAAAAAAAAGTTTAGTATTAATTGTATATGGGTTTAACAAAAAGATTGATTTTATACATTTTTGTTTAAATGCTCTCGATTTATTTATAATGGTGTCTGATCCATATGGTTCTCTTGTTTTTACTTTCTCCGTTGCAAAATAAGTGGTCAATGTTGATTTTGCATGAGTTTTCAGAAAGGAATTGATTTTATGTATATTTTTTAATACTCTCAAATTCTCACTAATTGGTGTCAAATAAATTCCTTGTCTTTTTTTTTTTTATCTTACAATTAGTAAGAATATTATAGACATTTTTGCTTAAAATATATTTCTATAAATACAAATTAGACACTTATTTTCAAATAATTAAAAATAAAACAGGGTACATTATTTTGAAACGAATGGAATATCTAACATTAAAGAAGAGTTCAATAGTCAATTGACTTTGAAAACTTTCCAAAAGGAGGATGTCCTAAAACAAAATACGTACAAAAAAATAGGGATAAAAAGAAATTTTATTTTGAGATATATCACTTAAAGAATTTATTTTTAAAATTAAAATATAAAAATGTTATTTTATTATTAATTAAATACTCCTTACCCAGAGGGAGTGTTAAATTATAATATCAATTGATAACAAAAGTTGAAAGATAAATCCTATGATGAGAGAGACAATTTTCATAGTAATTACTGATTCGGGGTATTCATATTTTTCTCTAAAACAAAAAGGAGTTTTCTTTGAAATATTAAGGTTAAAAAATGTTACTCTTTACGTTTTTAAATAATTGTCATCTTTAACTTGAACGACCGTTTAAGAAAAAGTAATTGTCCGTATTATAAATATTTGTGTAGTGTGTAGTAATTGCCCGGTTTTTTTTTAATCTTACAATTAATAGATCTTCTATAAGACCGTTTACAGATCTTAATTTATAAGACGGAGTTACACTCTCTTACAACTTAACCCACCAATATACGGTAGATCGGATAAAAAGGATTCGTATTACAAAAAATATTCGTAAGACCGTCTTACACAAGTTTTTACTATTAATTATTAATTTGATTATCACTTTAATTGACAAAAAACAATCTCACATGCTATCCTTGAAAAAAAAAATTTGTCATATAATTTTTTAATTTGTATTGGGTAAAAAAAGACACTATTTTATATAAAACGGAGGGATTATTTTTAATTTTTAAAGTTATTTCGCTTTCACATAAGAATTATTTGTTTGAGATAGAGGACGGTAGTGTTTTTAACTATTTTAATTTTTTAATATTTTTTCTAAAAATAATGCACACGTGAAATATATGAACTTAGTGGAGTTGCCCCTTTTGGGGTGTTGCAAAGAACGAATTGACATGTTTGTGTAGCCGCGAAAATCAGTTGGTGAGCGGCAGGAAATCTTGAATACACGTCAGCACACAGCAGTGAGTAGAGTATATATACATTGAATTGGGAGTAAATGGAAGCCACATCAATATCCCATTCACAGAAGAAATACCTGAGAAATTAGCATATATATATATATATATATATATATATATATATATATATATATATATATATATATATATATATATATCTACTATACAATAGAGATCGGTGTGATAAAGATTAATGGTGATTGATTATTTTTACTTATATCAAACAGTAATTTATTCCGTCTCGACACACGTGTTCCCGAATCAACTATCGAAGATTCCTAATCTAATCTAAACTATTTTTATCTCATATATAAATCTCATCTAAACTGCTTTTTATCTCAACCTAATCTAACCGCTTCCTATTCACGTTTTCTTCCTAAATCTCATATAAACCTGCTTTTTATCTTAACATAATCTAACTGTTTCATATTCACATTTTTCTTCCTACGTTTTTATTTTAATCGGCTTTCTTCCATCCTTTTCAGGCTTAGTTTTTTTTTTTTTTTTTTGGTTCTCTTTTTAAACTTTGTACTCCTTCTTTCTTCTTTTTTTCTTCATGTAAAATGGGCTATTAAATCTATTTGATGTAATAGTTATATTCTAACTATAATACAATATAGCTCATAGTCGCACATGTCCAATTGACTAAATCTATTTAGGAGCTGAGATTGATTTATTTACTGAGATCCTACGGTCATTATCACTCCCCGAGTTTACATGTGTGAACGACGGTTGAGCAACTACCCCCTCTCTCTCTCCAACTCCCCCACTATTCACCGTTGGTGGCCGCTAATCCTTCTTTCACCAAACTCACGCCCTTTTCTTTTGATATTTTAATTAATTAATCAATTTTATGCAAAAAAAATTGTAAGTTTTGTAATTTAAAATATTTGTTTTTTTCTTTTTAACTGTTATCGTAATTAACTTAATCAATTTATTTTTTGAAATTAAATCGCAATTTAATTTATGTCTAAGTTTTGAATATTTCTATTTTAATTTTTTTCTTTTTAATTGTTATCGTAATAATTAACTTAATCAATTTAATTTTTTTCCAGCCTGCAATTTCGTATACAAATAAATTTTAAAAAAAATCGTAAGTTTTGTAATTTGAAATATTTGTTTTTTTTTTCTTTTTAACTGTTATCATAATTAACTTAATTCGTTTTCATATTATCTGTTTCATTGTCGCACATGTGCAATTGACTAAAGCTATTTAGGGGCTGAGATTGATTCCTTTAGTGAGATCCTACGGTCATTATCACTCCCCGAGTTCACATCTGTGAAAAGCGGTTGAGCAACTACCCCCTCTCTCTCTCTCCAACTTCCCCCACTATTCACGGTTGGTGGCCGTTAATCCTTCTTCCACCAAAACCACATCCATTTTCTTTTCGATATTTTAATTAATTAATCAATTTTATGCAAAAAAAAATCGTAAGTTTTGTAATTTGAAATATATTTTTTTCTTTTTAACTGTTATCATAATTAACTTAATTTATTTATTTTTTGAAATTGAATTCCAATTTAATTTATGTCTAAATTTTGAACATTTCTATTTTAATTTTTTCTTTTTAATTGTTAGCATAATTAACTTAATCAATTTAATTTTTTTCCGACCTGCAATTTCGTATACAAATAAATTTTTAAAAAAATCGTAAGTTTTGTAATTTGAGATTTTTTTTCTTTTTAACTGTTATCATAATTAAGTTAGACAAATTATAAATAAATATTAAATCATTTCCACATTATCTGCTTCATTTATTGATAAATTCACAAACTGGCGTCGTGCCATCGGTACGGGCAAGAGTACTATTATAAGACTAAAACAGATCGAGATGTAATCGATGACCCTGATCGAATTGTGTTAAAGACAACTGATGATCCAGATTGATTAGTAGGTATGTGCGTTACAAATGAACCTCGTAGTTATGAGTTATGTTTGAATTACTCTCTATAATTACATATAAAACCTTCAGTTATAGGTTTTATTTGAATTATTCCCTCAGTTATAAGTTTTTGTTTATGCCTACCATTTATCCGATCTTATATCGATCTTATATCGGCTTTTATCACAATACGTATACTAATATATATATATGGATTAAAGTCTTGGTCGTTTTTCTCTGGCTAACCACATTTTGACTTGTTTCTTTGTGTGTGTGTGTGAAATTATGTGGTTGATAATTGACCAAACTAAGAAGATGTGCTAATAAATGGTTTGAATTAGTTTGGGCTTTCGAGTAAGAGGATTCATTGGAAAACTAAAAATGACAAACTGAATTCAATAGCTCTTAAGAAACTGAATTTGAACGGAGGTACAGTTAAAACTCGATAAATTAATGCTTGACTAATTAATATTTTTTTTAAATAATACTTTTTCTCGGTTTCGATTTGGGGACAATGTGTTAAATTAATAATTCATTGAATTTATAAGATACTACATATTTGATTATTAATAAAGGTCTCAAATAAATTACTCCCTCCGTCCTTAATTTATTGTCCTGCTTGACCCGGCGCACAGATTAAGAAAAAACAATTGACTTGATTATTTATATTGGTTTAATGTGTAGTTTCCTTTAAAGCTCATGTATATGTGGCTCATAATTAAAGTAAGGTGAAAAAGTAAAGATAAAGTGGTAAAAGTGATGTTCTAAAAAGGTAAGTTTCAAAGTGGACAATTATTTTGGGACGAACGAAAAAGGAAAGGATGACGATAATTTAGGGACGGAGGGAGTATAAATTAATAACTCCTAATATACTACATAATACATTAGTGATTTGTTAAAAAATGACTAGAATGTCTCATATTGAACAATCCAATCTAAAAGAGCCTCTTCTAAGTTGGGAAAGTTTGATGGATTGTACTACTTAAGGTCACCTCTTTTAGAAACTAGTGAGAGATACTTTGAAGATCGTTTAATTAATCGTATTTGATCTCGTCCATTCACTCACTTGCAAGTTAAAGTTTTCCAAAAGTCATTGTTGGAATTGTTTTAGAGTGATACATGAATTATCCTTGTAGTGCTTGCATAATACTATTTATACGATTTTCGTCTGTCATTGTTGATTTTTTCGCATTTTTAAGATGATAAGTCATTAGTGTGTGTATAATATGTTTGTGATACTATGATTGTTCTTGTATATAGTTTTAATATGCCTCAAATCCAAAATATAATTGGAGAATGTCAAGTAATTAATTGATTCTAGTTGTAATAAAATTCTTTTTATTGATATGAATTGAAAATCTTAATATGAATAGATTAAGTTTTTCTTAAGGCCTATAAATTAATATAATATTAATTCATCAATTAATTAATATCTTGTTAAATCAACTATTTTTACCTGTCTAAAAAATATTACTCTCTTTGTCCCTAAATTATTGTTTTGGTGGACTTGACGCACGGTTTAAGAAAACACATTTAATTGGATTATTAATATTAGCTTGATGTGTTGTTTATTTTAAAATTAATATATATATGACTCATAATTAAAATAAAATGAAAAATAAGGGTAAAATAAAAAAATGTTATTATAAAAAAGTTTCAAATAATATAATTATTTTTAGACGGATGAAAAAATAAAATAAAATAATAATTTATGAACGAAAAAACGACTACTTTACAGTGGTTGAATCACTAATGGATGTATTATTGAAATGGTTTGACAGCGACATTCTTGAGGTTATTCGGAGCACCTCTCTCCTACATCCTATATCCACCATTCATTATATTTATTTAATATACAAGAATCTATATTATTAAAAAATTCAGTTTTAACTAGGTGTTAATCGAATTATGTTAAATATAATTGATGGTTCAAATTGATTCGTAAATATATGAGTTATAAATAAATTTCTCAGTTATGAGTTATATTTGAATTACTCCTTTACAGTTACATATAAAACCTTCGGTCATGAGTTTTGTTTGAATTACTCCATCAATAATTTATTTTATTTATCCCAACTATTTATTTAAGCGATCTCTGCATCGATACTCGTATCTACGAAACTAGACACGTGCTAATTACTATACAAGAAAATCCAAAATTGTCTTCCTAGTCGGCACTCGGACTACAACTCTTCTTCGTTGACTTCATTCAATCTTCTTTTGTCGTTGGTATTTGTTGCTTCATTGGTTTGACGCTTGGATTGTTGGATGAAAGCTCATTTTCTGCACGTGGCTACTTTCTTTAACTGCAACACTTAATTTTATTTAATTATTTAGATCAAGAGTTCATTTCCTTGGAAATGAACTACGATGAAATAATCTGACTAGAACAATAGTCTCTTTTAGGCCTCTTAATTGAGTGTGGTGAGTTGGGTTAGAATGTATAATAAATTGAAATAGATCGAAATTTGTTAAAACCTAAATATTAAACTGAAATGAGTGATAAAGGCCAAATGGGTTGTTAAAAATGCATTTATCCATCTCAACTCAATATTTCAAAAACATAATTTCATAGCATAAAGGCACGAGTTGAAATGAATGGCAGCACGTCCAACTCGTTTTACCGTCAACCCGATAATATTATTAAGTTGAAACGAGTTAACCGTTTCAACAATTTCAAATATTTATATATCTTCTTTTGCTAGTGTATAACTTTTTCTCAATCTTCTAAGAGAATAAAAAAGAATATTGAAACCAAACTCCAATGTGCCTAAATGAAAACTAAAACACCACTCGGGGATCCAATCATCAAAACCGATACTATACTCAAAATTGTTATTCGATTGATCAAGAGCTCATTTGAGATTGACTTAAACTATCTTACTGCGAAGTCGTGGTTACAGTTCAACTTTCATTTTTCTCTATACTTTACTTGTCCACTCAAATTTGCCATAACCTAGCAATGATTGTGCCCATGGAAATAACAACAAAGTTGGTCTATTAATTATTAACCTCTATCATGTTTCAAACCATCAAATTAAAAGTTGAAATGGAATTACATGTCTAACTGAGGGAGGTATGTTTTTGAAATTGGTAGAAACTGAGGGAGGTATATATGATAGGCCAAAGACGAATCCTAGTTTGAACTCTTTTTGGTCTCAAAAGATAGGAAGGGTAAATAAACAAAAAAACAAAATTGAGCGCACTATGGAAGCAAACACCTTTACGTTAGATTCATTTCAACTTCAAGAAGTGGGTATCTAATTATTATTTTTATTTTTTATAAATTAAATAAAATAAATTAAGGTTAAGATCAATCAAATCATCCATTTGTTGGGTTGAGACTCATAGATCCATTTTCCAATTAGGGTCTATATATATGTAAGGGAGGATTCATCCGCAAGAATCAAATGTTTAATGATTGATGGTTTCTTTTTAATCATACGTAGGAATATTGGCAGATCCACATGAGAGGTTTGGGTGTTTATAGATACCGTTCAAGAAAAAAAAATTGAAAATATGTTTGTGATATTTGACAATTGGACCCCTCCAAAAGTTTTAATTGGACCCCTCCCAAATTCTTTGTAAAAAATATTATCAAGACGGATTTACAAAGTCGAATGTCCGATCAATTTTTAAATGATTCTTTTGTATGTTATATCGAAAAAGAGATGTTAATAAATGTTATTGATGATGATTAATTACATGTTTTCAACGTATGAAAACGCGTAAAGGACAAATTGTAATTTCTAATTTTTTTTTATATAATACTCTTCCTTCCCAAAATATATGATGTTTTGAAAGAGTTTTTTTATTCCAAAATAGATGACACTTTGGAATTTTCAATGAACATTTTCCTTTTTTTTTTTCAATTCTATCTATATTTATTGACCCAGTAACTCGTGTTTGGCTCTTTGAGTAAGAATATTAAGACACTTCATTAATGTTTGGATATGTACAGTTTAATCTTTACAATATGTTTCTTTAGTCTGTGTGAAAAGCTCGAAAACATCATATATTTTGGGACGGAGAAAGTAGTTAAAATTTTGAATACCGATCAATATTATTCCTAGATCCGCCACTGCGTAGGATAGATTCTTTTTTCTTGGTAATGTAAAGTAATGGAAAGGTTCTTTTTATCCTTAATATCGAAAAAAAAAAATTAACCAGTTTCTTTTCTTTAACTAGTTTTTGTTTCTTGATAGATGGTTTCTTTCATTCATATCATATACGTAACGCCCGAGCTCGAAAGTTTGGTCCATTGATTGACTTGCAAATCGAATGATTTAAGACGTTCACCCAAAAATTCATTAATAATTTTAGTGTTAGTCGTAGTTGATGACCGATAAGGGTCGATCAGAGTATTACACGTATGCAATGTATTTATTTTTCATTAGTTTAAAATATTTGTAATTTCATAATTTGATACTCCCTCCGTCCACAAAAGAGAGTTATAGTACTCTATTTTTGTTTGTCTTCAAAAGAGTGTTGTCTTTTTTTTTTTAAATTAAGCTTCAAATTTTCATATGTTTTTTTTTTCTTTTTGAAGATTTGATATTTACCTAATGTCTTATATATATATATATATATATATATATATATATATATATATATATATATATATATATATATATAGTGCATTTTAAAGATAATTTAATTAGAGATGCAAACTTATGGTGTTAAAAGCTTGACTAGTAAAATGCAAATATTTTTTTAGAAGAAAGTAGTAATTTCTATGTATTAAAATATTTGAGAAGGATGTCATTTAAGGCTTGGTAATTAAAAAAATTAGTGAAACCCAGGCCGGTCTCATCCGAACATTTTCCAACCACTAAAAACTCTGATACTTTTTTTAACTGGTAGGAGGCATTTTTACGACAAAGAACGAGAATATCTTAATGAAATTCTATCAGGCATTCGCTGCATTTCCAAATTAATGTATCACAATTCTGATTTCTCCATCGCGAATCTAGTTTTTGTATCGTGAAATCTGATTTCTACATCATGATTTACTTTTGTATTGTAATTCATAATTGAAGCAGCCCAATTCCAAATAGTTGCATCGTGAATTTAAATCAATGCATCACAATTTTAAATCAATGCATCACAATTTATGATTTTAATTGTGCATCACGATTTTAAATGAACACATCACAAT
Source organism: Codonopsis lanceolata (assembly GCA_013146195.2). Classification (NCBI taxonomy): domain Eukaryota; kingdom Viridiplantae; phylum Streptophyta; class Magnoliopsida; order Asterales; family Campanulaceae; genus Codonopsis; species Codonopsis lanceolata. The sequence goes on along the minus strand of CM028384.1, from coordinate 98,960,795 downwards.
TCATCCAATTTCTCACTACCACGAATCATCAATTATTTTTTATTGTAAATTCAGTTTTCCCTTCCAACGTGATTTCTTTCTCTTACGCCCACCAAATTGGTTTCATCTGCATCTCTTCCACCTTCTTCATCTTCCTCCATTGTAAGCCTTGGATTTAGGGTGGAGCTTCAACTTCCTTTATCATTTTGGGAACAATTTAATGAAAGTGTCATTATCCGGTTAAAAATAAAACATAGTATTAAATACGTTAAAAACTAGGTAAATAGCAAGTCGCCCCCTTTCTAACATTTTCAATCGCTTTAAACCCTAACTTTTTTAACCAGTAAAAGATACTTTTATGGCAAAAAGATGACTATACTCTTAATAAACCAAAGACTCGCACGCAAAACATTATTTCATTCATTGCAATGCACAAAATCATGTATCACGAGATATGCTTAAAGATAAATAATTTTTTTTCTCTCAAAAGTGTCTCTTAGCTGGAAATCCCAATATTAATGTAGGAAATAATAATGTTTATGAATAATGGTATAGCCTTTTCATTAACATGGTGAACATATATATAGGATTACAATACTTCCTACACAAGTTTAACCTAGAGAGTCCAAATACAATAAGGAGTAGAAAACCAAAATGCAAGTAAATAAAGAATAATATATTTACACATAAATATAAATATATTATTCACTTATATGCCCCCGCAAGATGGATCTTCGTTAGGAAAGACTAATCTTGTGAAGAAATGTTAAAAACGCGCACGAGCGAGCTGTTAAGGGAATGCGACGGCGAGCTTATCTTTCGAGGAGGACGAGCTTGGTTTGCCGAGGAAACCTGATTTACTCAAGAAGCAAGTTGTTGAGGGATGGTTTTCGGCGAGCTAGGAGGGCAACGACGAGCTTGTCTTCCGAGGAGGACATGCTTGGTTTACCAAGGAATCCTGATTTGCTCGAGGAGCGAGCTATTTAGGGAGGGTGACGGGCTTGTCTTCCAGGAAGAGCGAGCTTGGTTTTCCGAGGAAACATGATTTGCTTGAGGAGCGAGCTGTTGACGGAGGGCTTGTCTTCCAAGAAGGACGAGCTTGGTTTGTCGACGAAACATGATTTGCTCGAGGAGCAAGTTGTTGAGAGAGGGCGACGATGAGCTTGTCTACCGAGGAGGGCGAGCTTGGTTTGTCGAAGAAACATCATTTTCTCGAAAAACGAGGGCACGCGAGCGAGCTGGTGAGAGCCAGGTTTGCCGAGGAGTCCTTAAGTTGCTCGAGAAGCGAACGGGTTAGAGGGAATCAACGAGCTGGATAAGCGGAACGAGGGGTGTAGGGAGGAGGCTGACAAGGACGCTAAACTGCAGTTTGTCTTGTCGAATCCAAGGGATGTAGGCTAGGTTGGGTGCTTGGGCATTATTAGCTGTGACGGTGGTCGATGGGCAGGCGGAAGTGCCATCTACAAATTCGTAGAGGTCATAGCCGATAAGTGTGGATTCAACATGGAGTTTCCAGGCGAGGTAGTTGTGAGGGTGAGTTTGGTGATGTGGTGGTTGTATATGTTGATTAGTCGGTAGGTTTTGGTGGTGTCGGTGAGGTCTTGACAGGAAATGGTGTGTGAAGCCATGAGGTGCCGAGGTAAGGGAGGGGCGGCGGTGGTGGGGTTACAGAAGTTTTGGTGGTGTTGAGTTTTTAAAGAGGATGTGACAATGGAGTTTTGAACGGTGAGGGTGTTGTTGCTGGTAGCCATGGAGGGAGAAGTTTGGTTGGCGGCGGCTATGGTGAGAGGAAAGTTTAATTCAACGGAAGTGAGGTTGGCGGTGGCTGTGGTGGGAGAAAGTTTAAGGTTGCAGAAGTTTGGTGGTTTTAGGTTTTAAGAGCGAGGCTTTGATACCATCTATGAAATAATAAAGTTTATAAATAACGACATAGCCTTTCTATTGATATGGTGAATATATATATATATATATATATATATATATATATATATATATATATATATATATATATATATATATATATATATCTATATATATATATATATATCTATCTATAATACAATAGAGCTCATACTCACACATGTGCAATTGACTAAAGCTATTTAGAGGTTGAGATTAAATTATCTTAAAAAAATTAATGGTTGTGATTCATCCTCACATTCACATGTGTGAGAGTAGTTATCCACTTTTAACTCTCAATTACAAAGTCACCCCATATAATAGAGTTCATACTCACACATGTGCAATTGACTAAAGCTATTTAGAGGTTGAGATTAAATTATCTAAAAAAAATTAATGGTTGTGATTCATCCTCACATTCACATGTGTGAGAGTAGTTAGCCACTTTTAACTCTCAATTACAAAGTCACCCCCTATAATTAATATTATGATCAATCATCTTTTAGTTTTTACAAAGTCACTCCCTACAATTAATATTATGAGCGGTCATGGGTTAGTTACATATAACTCAATTATGGGTCGAGTTTAAAATTACACTTTCTATTTAAATATTGTCATTTCAATTGACGAAATCATATATACTCGCACCGTGTTATAGGCACAGGTACGCAGATATAGTATATGTATATATAGAATCACAATACTTGCGATATAAGTTTATCTTAAAGAATCCAAATACAATAAGGAGTAGAAGACCTAAATACAAGTAATTAATGAATACTCCCTCCGTCCCTAAATAATCGTCCTGCTTGACCCGGCGCACAGTTTAAAAAAAGTAATTGACTTGATTATTTATATTGGTTTAATGTGTAGTTTCCTTTAATGCACATGTATATGTGGCACATAATGAGTTAGGTTTTATATATAGCATGTCTTTTAGTGTGTTTCAATGGGTTGAGTTTTTTTTTTATTTCTCATTTTGGAAATAGTCATAAGAAAATAATATTGTTCCCAGATAATTTTGTTGATGTCTTTTGAATGAGATGTATTAAAGTTTTAAATTATTTAGTCTATATGAAAATAATAGTATGTCTGGATGATTTCTTGGTGTTTGTTTCTTTAATTTAATAATCTTATATAAATTATGTTGTAGAAAATGTTGTTTCTCAATAGTATAATATTAGAGGTTCTAATCAAAATCTGTTGCATCCTACTTTAGTTCTTCCTTTATCAGATATCACGAATGATAAAATATATTATACTATTTTAAAATAAATTTTATTAAATATTTATTTATATATTTAGAATATTACATATTTTTTCCAGCTACTACACAAGTACACAATATAATAAAAAGTAATGTATATACATACTCACCTTTCACATATTCAAATAGTTCGCTTATTATTGATTCCACAAATCATGGAGAATGTTCAAATCATATTGTCATTTCGAACAAGAAAAGATGCTTAAATAGATCTCTTTCGCTTACTCAAAGTAATTTTTTGTTATGTTTGTTACATTTTTTAATTTTTATTATTAAGTAGATTAACATTTATTCATGTTTTATCTTCTTTTCTAATTTATGATATATTTATTTATTAAATAAATAATACATCATATATTTTGCTCAAACTTTTGATTTTTCATAACTTAAAAATATAATAATAATAATAATAATAATAATAATAATAATAATAATAATAATAATAATAATAATAATAATAATAATAATAATAATAATAATAATAATAATAATAATTTCATAAAAATATTTTATTTAATACAATGCAACTTATTTTATTATTTTGATTTTGATTTACTTCTTCATTTTGCTTGAATATTATTTAATTAAAAAAAATATCCGTGCGTTTAACGCACGGGTGTAAAACTAGTTTTAGTAATGATTCTGTCTCTAAATTATTATCTTGCTTTCTTTTTTCGTCTGTACTAAAATAATTGTCTTATTTAAAACTTTTATTTTTAGGATAATTGTTTTACCACTTTACTTTTTTTTTCATTCTACTTTAATTATGAATTACATATACATGAGTTTTAAATTAAATTACACATCAAACTAATATTAATAATCAAATCAATTTTTTTTAAACCGTGCGCCAAGTCCACCATGACGATAATTTAAGGACAGAGGGAGCATTACATTTTTTTTAATATTTCACTTAAAAAATCCATTTTAAAAAATTAACGCATAAACAGTGTCAATTTTTTTTTACTAATGTACTACTATAACTATCAGCATGTACAATGATTTTGTAAAATCAAACCTAAAATCAAACACAATTCATTAAAAACCAATAAAATAATTATTAGGTATTCATTTGATTTAAAACTCAAAAACCTTCCCAATTGTGGCACAAAATTCCAATACATTTATATACCTCACTAACTTTATCTCCATTAATTCAATATTTTTTACAGAAAAATGGCTAGAAAAACTTGAAAAAATCATAGAAATTTTTTCTGATGTCCTAATGAAACAAACCAAATCTCTATTTATATATAAAAATGTGTATTTTAATTCATGGAAACATAAATAAAATTAAAATACTTTTTTTTGGCTGAAAATTCGTCAAAAAGACAATGGGGAAAAATGATGACCAATACAATGTTGACACATGAAAGGGGGGAAGGGGTAGGAGGCTCATGCCTTGGAGTTGGAGCCAATTGGGTTCTTCTAGTGATTCTTTTTTTTTTTTTCAAAATCAATTATGATTTGGTTTAGATTTAAAAAAAATCACCATTGGATTGTAAGATTTGGTTTAGATTTTTAAAAAAACCTCCATTGGCCTTGCTTATTTTATTAAAAAGTTTACCTTTCAAACTGGAATTTTTTGCCCAAAACGAAGGGAGTAAACCATAAACAAAAGAATAAGGATAAAATTCTGACCAGTCCACTTTTTAAAATTTATAATCCCAAAAAGTCTATTGTTTTTTTAACCGTTAAATTCCATTTTTTAAAATTATTTAAAAAATATCCATATTTTCAGATTTGTCATGATAGAAGGGTCGAAGACCAAGCAATTGCATTGACGATTTGACGGTTAGTTATGTCTTGCTATTGGCCACGAAATTGGGTAAAGAAAGAGAGATTCCTACGTTTGTTTCAATTTCTCAATCTCTCCACATCGATGAGCCTTTTTCTTCACTAGGCCAGCGGCTTTTAAATTTGGAGGTTGAGAATTGACTTGGATTTCAATGTCTTTTCTGATTTGTCTCAACACACGCTCTGCAAGTAGCTCGTCCATTTGTACCTCAACAGCAAGCTGCGGGCAGTGTGAGAGTATGTTGGGATTCTTAATGGAAAAGGCAGAAGCTGGTCGTGGACATTCCCGATCAGGCAGTAGCAGCTCCCAACCAAGACGTGCCAACCACAAATGACTCAGGCCCCGTCCCCATAAACAATATCGAGCTCGGAGAGCCTTCTGAGACGGTTGACCCCATAGAAACAGAGAAACCCGAGCAAGCCCCGGCACCAGTACCCTCCAGGTGCAAGACTAGACGCCTCGAGGCCCAAGACATTGAGATGGATACTTTGCAAGTTCGCGATGAGCCTGATATTCATCCAGAGAGTGAGCTGGAAGAGATAATCATCAATCCCGCCTACCCCGAGCAGAAAATTAAAATCGTACTTTAATTATGGGCCACATATACATGAGTTTTAAAGTAAATTATACATCAAATTAATATTAATAATCCAATTAAATGTGTTTTTTTTAAACCATGCGCCAAGTCTACCAAGACGATAATTAAAGGACGGATGGAGTATTACATTTTTTGATATCTCACTTAAAAGAGCCCATTTTAAAAAATTAACGCATAAAAAGTGTCATTTTTTTTAACTAATGGACTACTATAACTATCATTTTATTAAAAAGTTTAGTTTTCAAACTGTAATTTATTATCGGAAACAAAGGGAGTAAATCATAAACAAAAGAACAAGGTTAAAATTTTAGCCAGTCCATTTTTTAAAATTTATAATCCCAAAAAGTCTATCGGTTTTTTTAACTGTTAAATTCCATTTTTAAAAAATTATTTCAAAAATACCCATATTTTTCAGGTTTGTCGTGACAGAAGGGCCGAAGACCAAGCAATTACGTTGACGGTGAGTTATGTCTTGCTATTGGCCACGAAATTGGGTAATGAAAGAGAGATTCCAACGTTTGTTTCAATTTATCAATCTCTCCACATTGATGAGCCTTTTTCTTCTGTAGGTCAGCTGCTTTTAAATTTGGAGGTTGAGAATTGACTTGGATTTCAAAGTCTTTTCAGATTTGTCTCAACATACGCTCTGCAAGTAGCTCGTCCATTTGTACCTCAACAGCAAGTCGCAGGCAATGTGGAAGTATGTTCGGGATTCTCAACGAAAAAAGCTGAAGCTGGTCGTGGACATTCCCAATCAGGCAGTGGCAGCTCCCAACAAAGACGTGCCAACCACAACTGACTCAAGTCCCGTCCCCATAAACAATATCGAGCTCAGAGAGCCTTCTGAGACGGTTGACCCCATAAGATAACACTGTAGCGAACCCCAAATTTGAGATTGGGTTTGGGGTATGATTGGAGTATGAACAGGATAGATCATACCCCTAAATCAAAGATTTTGGGGTACGATTGGAGATGGTCTAATCCATGAAGCACGTATGTGCTTAAATCTAAACCAACCAAACCTCTCTCTCCAAAAAAAAAAAAAAAAAAAGAAAAGAAAAAAGAAAAACCGGGTCACAGCACGAAAATCTTATCCGGACTTTAGGATGGAGGGAATCGCCCCCTTTCAATCGGTGTTGACAGGCAAAGCCCAAGCTGTGGGTAAAGAAGCAAAAATAACTATAAATTAGCGCATAAAAAATGTTAAATCTACTACTCAATTAAATAATTCGTCGATCGAGGGCTAAGTAATACTTTGCATTGACATGATTGGTCATATATCTCTCCAATTCCATTGAATAGCCAGTTAATCTAATGTGATGAATGTTAGTTGTCCCTCGATGTAATTATAGATTAAGAGTTAGGTCAAATAAACTATGCCTTTTATTATGAATTTAACGTCCTAAATTTGTCATGAGATAATCAATTCCATGAATAATTAAAATGATAAGTTAGGTCCCTCGATGTAATTAAGATTAAGTTAGGTCATACCTTTTTGAATTTATTCATTTCGTCTCATATGTCTATTTTTCAAGTTTGATTCCCCGTCTGTGGTTACTATTACAAATTTTGTCCACTATTTTTTAATGAACAAAAATATTCTTACTAAGATCATGACTAAAAATGTATTTCAATCTAAGATATAAGATGATTTTATTTTGTAAAATATGTTTGAGCAAACATTTTTAGATATATACGACAACTTGTAATTATAAAAATAGATGTAATTGGTGTGCATCGAGATATTAAGCAAATGCATAGCGTGTGATGTGATAAAAATGCAGCTTGGGCCGTCCGTATGTTGGGTAGGATATCTAAGTTTGATCTGCTTCCTTGAACCTGAATAAGATCACAAAAACACCTTAGTAATATTAAAAAATTAATTTCAAATGTTAAAACTTGGGGTATCAAACTAAAAAATAAATTAAATCGTACAAGCTTTAGTCAAAATTACAAAAAATACAAAGGTATGCTAAAGAAATTAACCCATAAAAAATATGACAAAAAAATAAAAATAAAAAGGATATGGGATTACTTCATCATTAATAATTAACTAGTGTTTGTACATGTGCGTAAAACGCACGACATATATGTTTTTCAACTAAATTATACATACAAAATTAAAAGAATAAATTAGGAGACACTACTTAACTAAAAATATATAACAATAAGATTAGTCATTATATATTTTAAAAATTAATCATTTTCTACAACATAATTTTATATATGACTATTCAATTGAAAAAAAACAAACACCAAAATAATCATTTAGTCACACTATGATTTTGACATGGATCAAATAATTCAAAAAACTTTAACATTACTACATCTATCCCAAAAGAAAGGATGACGATAATTTAAAAACGGATGAGGATTTCATTTCAATAATTTTTGGATTGACACAAAGGGAACGATGAATAATAATTTTGGGTCGGAAGAAGTATATATTTACTGATTAAATATCATCTAATTGAAAATGACAATAATATGTACAATTGACCCCCCAAAAAAGTCATTAAATACCATGTTAGTTACGTGCTCCCTTCGTTCTGGGTAAAAATTCATTGTTTGAAAGTCAAATTTTTGAAAAAAATGACACATTTAGTAATCCATTAGTAATAAAATGAATAATTGCAGGTCGGTTCTTTATTTAGAAATTATAACCTCTCTGGTGCACTATTTTTTATCCAATCGCATAAGTCCATTTTTTTCAATCACCGGAGTTGGCACGAATTCAAAAAAAAATAGATCTAAAAATATAGGACTTAACATTTTAATTAGTTCCATTTTAATTTTTTTCATAAAACTGAGTAATTTGAGCTTGTCAATTTTAGAGTTGGAATTTTCCTAAATTATATATTGACAAATTATTTCGATTTTGTTAATTTATTTTTACATCCTCTAATTTTTCAGACCTGCTTATTTAAAGTACTGATGTAGATTCAAAATTTTTGGATATGTAATCTATGAGAAGTAAATAACTTTATTTTTAAGAAAAAAAATCATAAATATAGATCTTAACTTTATAGATGGATTTAATTTATTTTTTAAGAGCTGGTCTCCAGTAAGACGGTCTTACGGATCCTTATCCGTAAGACGGAGCCCCATTTAAAAATTTGTGGGTCATAATAAATTAATAATACATTATAAAAAGTCATAAAATCAAATTTGTTCAGATGGTTCATAGCGCATCTAATAAGGTGTTGGAATTATTGTGCTCGGTCTTAGGTTTGAAACCTCTTAGGGCTATATGTTTTATTGTTAGAGATTTGTCATTTTGACATTGTTTATATTTACGATCAATCAGAGTGTTACTTTTAGGCTTGGCGTGTGTCACTTTGCGAACAAAAGTGTGTCACTTTTGAATAATTGTTACCTTAGGTTTGATTAAGGTTTACTTAGTTACTTTAAATCAGAATGTCGTTTTTAAGTTTTACGTTTGTCATTTTTGGCAAAAAAATCACTTTTCATCTTTAAATTTTTATTCATAAGTGTCACGTTTAGTGTATCAATTTTAGGTATTAATTGTGTCACTTTTAGGAATTAGGTGTGTCACTTTTGGTAAAACAACCCAATTTTATAATTATACAATGTGTATCAATAAGAGTGTTACTTTTAGGCTTGGAGTGTGTTACTTTTAGGACTAAAGTGTATCACTTAATTTTGGGCTAGTGATTTTAACAGCAATAACCAATTGAACACTACTCATGAAATATATCTTCTCATTCATAGAAATGTATATACCCAAGTGCCAATCGTTAAAAACACAAAACCATAACTTTTTTAAGGTAAAGTATATGTTTCTTACTCAAACTTACAAAATTTACTAAAAATTTGTCTAAAATAGCCGAGCATTAGGAGTCTTGGAACCAAATTCCTTGGCTTGATGGGAATTAGAAAAATCAGTAGTCTTTTTCTTACCCTTTTCAATACTTCCCTTAATTCTTTTTCTCCTTCCCTTCGTAACAGAACGAGCAGGATCTAGGCATGTAGTAGATGAACTTGAAACACGAGATGATTCATTTTGGTCCAATAAATTCTTTAAGGAAGATTGTCACTTTTTAGTATTAAATGTGTAACTTTTTAGTATTAAGAGTGCCACTTTTTAATATTAAGAGTGTTACTTTTTAATATTAAATGTGTCACTTTTTAGTATTAAATATGCCACTTTTTGTATTAAGAGTGTCACTTTTTAGTATTAATAGTGTCACTTTTTAGTATTAAGAGTGTCACTTTTTAGTATTAAATGTGTCAATTTTTTAGTATTAAGAGTGTTACTTTGTATTTTAATAAAAATTATAATCAATTTTCATTTATAGTGTCATTTAGCATTTCGTCAAAGTTCGTTAGGATCTGTCAAGTATTTCAAGGCAATTGATGCTAACGTATGGCTAACGGAGCTGACAAAGGATTAAACTGCAAGACGTGGGAATTCGACGACAAACATTGAAAATGGAGGGGCACCGGAGCAAATAGAGGTAATGAGCATTAAAACTTAAATTTGAAGCTAGGGCATGTCAAACCATGCATCGCCTTGAGCCAAACTTTGCCCTTCACCAACTTAGTTGGCCAACCTTTGTGATTTTAATTAACATGTTTTGTTATTAACCAGTAAATTTTTAAATGGGGCTCCGTCTTATGGATTTAAGATCCGTAAGACCGTCCCATACAAGTTTTTGCTATTTTTTAAAAGATCTGGGTAAATACCAAGTTAAGGTATTTTAACAAGGAATGAATATTTTTTTTTGAAGTAAAATGCCAAAACTAAACCATATATGTCGGGTAAAGGAATACAATATATATTTTCATGTATAATACAATAGGACTTTTGAAATTTGAATGATGCTCATAAGGATGATTGATATAATTATTAAAGAATGTAAAATGACATTTTATATGGATTAGTGTGAAGTGTAATAATACATTTAATTTTTTTTTCAGATAGCATTCAAAGTTTTACCTATATTAATAAATAAATAACCTTCTATTTTTGAAAAGAAAATTTTAGCGAATTTTTTTTTATAGATACATATGTCTTTATATATATATATATATATATATATGTATATATAAATATATAGATATATAGATATAGATTATAGATATTTTATCTCTAATTCATGAAGCACATATGTGCCTAAATCAAAACCAACCAAACCTCTCTCTCAACCTCATCTCCCAAAAATAAAAAATAAAAAAAAATACAAAGAGCTAAACTTTGGTGGGGCCGGGTTCCTTCTGATGTTTTGTGGAGCAAAATTTAGGCTTCGTTTGTTTCACGGAAAAAATGATTTCTGGAAAACGTTTTATTCATTTTTCAGTGTTTGGTAACATTAGGAAAATGCAGTCAACGTAAAAGGTTTTCCAAGTCAACGGAAAATGAAGGTTTCTTTTCCGGAAAATGACTTACAGATTCATTTTCCGTAAGTCATTTTCTAAATATTCGGGCACCCTCCGCCCCCTTTCACAATTGCACATATTTACTTATACACACAATATTTCACTCAACAAATATATTGTTTAAAATATAAATAAAATTTATACACACTATTTATAAATTATAATTTTAATAAATGCTAACTACGTTTTAAAATTATTGTCAACTATATTATTTAGGGATATCCTAACCATTGTCAATTTTCTATTTTAAAACGTTTTTTGCATATCAATTATCAATTTTTTTATTTGTAATTGTGAAATTGAAAAAAGATAGACATTGGTTTGACACCACTAATGATAAATTGAGGGTAAAAATTACTTAAAGTTCAACACTATTTTATATTCAATATGTGTAATAATATTAGAATATATTTTTTTGTATTTATTCATATATAGTTTTCCATAACATTTTCTAGGGACATCTTAAACATTGTCTATTTTCTATTTTAAAACGTTTTTTTTTCATATCAATTATCAAAAAAATTATTTGTAATTGTGAGATTAAAAAAAGACGAACCTTATTAAAAAAACATGGTCCTTATTGATTTTCTAGGGACATCCTAAACATTGTTCATTTTCTATTTTTATTTTTGTATTTATTCATATATTGTTTTCTGTAATATTTTTCGTGTGTTTGCCAAACACTCGTAAATATTTTCTGACATATTTTCAAAAGATTTACCAAACACCTGAAAATGAAATCTTTTGATTTTCCGGAAATCATATTTCAGAAATCATTTTCTGAAAATTATTTTCCATGAAACAAACGGAGCCTTAATTGAAGAAATCGTGGTGCTACCTCCAAGTACAAGATTGAGGGTGATCACGAAAATCTTATCCGGACTTTAGGATGGAGGGAATCGCTCCACTTACTTTTCAATTGTAACTTTTTTTTTTAAATCATACCTTCTATTTAGCAGTGTTCTAAAAATCGGCCTAGGCGGGCGCCTAGGCGCTAGGCGCCACCTCGACGCCTAGAAATTTGGTAAATCGGTGAAAAAATCGGCTAGGCGGCTAGGCGCCCGACTAAGGCAAGCGGCTAGGCGGCCAACTGCTGATTTTTCCCATTTTTTTAGTTTTTTATAAAATTTTGGCCCTAAATAATGTCATTTTGGGTTTTTAAAATAATAATAATAATAAATATCAATTTAAAATTATTAAATTATTTTTGTAAATTTGTAATTGTCAACGGACCTATGGATAATTGAAATGTTGACTATTATTGTAATATTTTGAACCGTAGATGATATTAAATTTCTAGTTTTACCTTTAAAATTTAACACCATACTGTAATTATTACTTTTAAATTATTAGGTGATATTTAGTATTAGTATAATTTAAAAAAATTATGTTTAATAATTAGGTTATAATAAAAAATATATTAAAAATAAGATATTATGTCTTATTTACCCCGCCTAGGCCCCGCCAGATATCCCGCCTAGCGCTAGGTGTAGGTTCCTGTCGCGCCCATCTAGCGATTTTTAGAACCTTGCTATTTAGAAGGTATTATCATTTCAATTAATGAAATTAAATATATTTGTATCGTGTCATATGTATAGACATAGGTGTCATTTGGTAGTCATGATTAAGGCTAGATATGATTAATAAGCCAAGTTGTCTGATGTTTGATATGCAATAAGTTGTTAGGACTAATAATACGAGTTATCCGGATAAAATCATTATTCCCTCACTATTAATACCAAGGGGGGGTGGTATTATTAGCGCTCTCACTAAAAAAAATTTGGATTAACATTTGTAATCTCAAAACAACCGCCAATATACATATGAGGATTAATAGCGATGATACTGTGATTAATAATACTGTTTATCCTTGTCCAACTATCAAACAAGCACATAAAGATCTATTCTATATTATAAAGCAGCTAGGGTAGTGTTTGGTAACATTTCTATTTTTTTTTGTTTCACATGTTTCTGTTTCACTTTGTTTCTATTTCCTTTTTATTTTGGATAAGAAACAAAAACAAGTTTGATAGCCGTTTCTATTTCTATTATGAAAAAGAAACAAAAGCTAATCATTTTTGATAAATATTTTTATTTCATTTCATAAAGTTAAATTCTTTTTCAAAAAAAATTAAAACATTACAACTTTGATAATAATATATTATATCCAATTCAAACGGGTAGAATAATAATTCACATGATTTCATCTATTATTAAAAAAAAATGTGGATAAACAACTTCTCATCCGTTGGGTTGGGTTGGAACGGGTGATGAGTCGAAACTTATTAGAACCCGAATATCAAATTGATTTAAACAGGTGACATGTTAAAATGGAACGGCTCGTCTTAATCTAGATTTTCTCCCAAAATTTCATAATTTTATAGAGTAAAAGCTATCGGGTAAAAATGTGTAATGGATTCGACCCGCTTTAACCCGACTCGTTAATATTTTTTGGTCAAAACAGGTTATACGTACAATCCAAAAATATTAACGGGTTCGGTTTGATCAGGTGGGTTAACGAGTTCAAGGTTGCAATTGTTAGACTAATATATGCGCGCGCACGCACACACACACACACACACACACACACACACACACATATATATATATATATATATATATATATATATATATATATATATATATATATATATATATCAAAGTTCGAAGGCTAGACCTCATTTAAGTTGATCGATCATGACTCTTCTTCTAAGTTTCGAAAAAGAATCATTTCTCTTAAAAAAGAAATGATTTTTTTTTTCATTTCTAAATTTTGAGGAATAATGAGAAACGTTTCTAGTTTATCAGAAATAGAAATGATTGTCAAACGTATTTCTATTTCTATTTTTCACAAAAAATTAGAAATAGAAACAAAAATATTAGAAACAAAATGGTTACCAAACAAGCCCTAGGTAATTAACTAGTATAATTCAGAGGTTGACATTAAATTATCTTTAAAAATTTAACGGTTAAGATTCACCCTCGTATTCACATGTGTAAGTAGTTATAAATTTTTAACTCCATATTTTTTCTTTTCCTATTACAAGTCACCCTTTACAATTAATATTATTAACAATTACCTATTTTTTTTCTTCACACAACAAAGTCAAACACTACAATTAATCTTCTGAACTGTCACCTTTTATAAAACATCAATCCCTCAACTTTCACTTAAAGCAATGTGTCATTCAACTGTAACATTTTTTTAAAATTATATCTTTTATTTAAGTAATATTATTTTAATTAATAAAATCAGATATACAGACATCGTGTTATAGACACGAACAAGAAAAACCCCCAAATCTTTTCCATTTTTATATTATACGAAGATAAAACGCTACCACCCAAGTTAATGCTGTTGTCAATTCAATCTAGTAAAAGCTTTCCCTAGTGTACACATTCATTCATTCTAGTAGAAATTGATTAGGATAACAAATGCAAATCAGATTTAAGAGCATCCACGATGGTTACATCTTAAAATATGTTTTATATAACTTTTTAAATCTTTTTAGAGATCCTTTAAAAAAGTTTCAACTCTAATGAGCACCCTCTATATGATCCTTTGAATTGATGACATCTTAACTAACAAACCTAACTACCAATATATTTTTATTTTTTATTTTTTTATTTTCCTACCGCAATTGAAATAAAATATTTATACTTTTAAATTTTATATTTTATGAAAAATACATTATATGTTTTGATTATATCAATTTTTTTTATTTAAAGAAAGTCTTGTCATACTTTTTAATATTATCAATATACCAATAATTTTAAGTTATAAATAATAAAAAAGGGAAATGATAGTGCAAAAAATACACTAAATTAATTGAAAAAGAAAATGGAAAAAATGGGAAAGCATACCATCATCAAAGTGATGATGTGAGTTGGGTTGTTTATTTAATTCATAGGCTATCCACTCTAGTACATCAAAATTTTGGCCAAAAACTAGATTTTCTGATCAAGCCAAAAAAAAAAAATCAATTTTTTCCGCCTTCTTTAAATTTTGGAACAAATTTTTTGAAAGGAAACAAATACTAGGAAGAAGACCAATGGAGAAGGAGATAGGTGGGGGAGAGAGAAGAAAGAGATGAATGGATACTGACTAATACTCACCCAATAAGTTGGGGGAGAGTTAGCTTTTTTTAGGGATAGGGTGATTGATAGGGTGTTCACTGTGGGACTTAAATATGGTAAAAAACTCTAAAAAAAGTTTTAAGTTATTAATAAAAGGAACCACTGTGAATGTTCTAATTGACCCCACCCCTTTGTCCTTTCTTCACGCTCTTCTTTTCTTTTTCTTTTTCTTTTTTCTTTCTCCTTTTCCCCCTCTCTCCAATCCACATTGTGGGGGCCAGCCCTTTCTTGAAAATAATTTTAATCATCTCGTCAATAATTTATAAAAAATTATATATTATGAGTAGTTTTGAGATAAAAAATATTAATTATATTTTTTTTAGTGAGGACATTAATAATATCATCATCTACCTTGGTATTAATAATAAAATGATAATAACTATATCTGAATAACTCATTTTATTAGTTCCGACCATTATTGTGTACCAAAAATTTAAAAACAATATTTAGGATATTATTAGGAGAGAATGAGAAATGGACGGAGATAATGAGTAGGGAATTGTTTGGGGAGTGGTAGAGGTTGACACCGTATTTGAGAGTGAGAGTAAGAAGCGAATACTATTAGGTAAGAGCAACCACAACAATAACATCTAATACCACATTCTATTCACCTCGTTTTTTGTTTTTGGTTTTATATTTTTTCAACACTTTAAAAAATAATTCACTTCAATAATCATCATTTATACAATCCTCTAAAAAAATTAAACGTCTCTTATCTCAACTAACAAACCTAACTATCACCATATTTTTCAATTTTTTTTATCCCTACTTTTCAACACAATTGAAATAAAATATCTATATTTAAACTACTATTCATGGTAAATGAATCACAAAAGCTTGCGATTCATTTAAAGGGCGATTGGGATTGGGGGTGAAATTGGGTGGCTGTTGTGGGCTTCAGTTCCCCTACAAAACTCAAAAAGTGGTTTTAGAATATGAATAAAAGTCTCCATTCTGGAAGCTCTAAGAACTCATTTGACTTATATAAATATAGATTTAATTAATGTTACTAAATACTTCTTGAAACATTTAAAATTAATTCAGGTTACCAAATACATGTTCAATTTTTCATATTAATTTCACTGTTCTGACAAAGAGTCTATTATTTTATTTTGAGATGTTTCATCTAAAGAGTAAATTTTCAAAATTTAAGATATAAAAGTGTCATTTTATTTTTAATTGACTACTAAAATTATAGGTTTTTTTTACGTTTGATTTTTAAACGAGGACTCTTTACCCAAAACGAAATGAGTATTTTCTTCAAATTATTTTTATCGTTTTATCTTTTTTATATATAACGAATCAAAGAGAATATCCTTTTAAGAACAAATTTATCTATGATCAAGCTCTATGTCCAAATGACAAAAACTAACTATTGTTTAAGATACTTTTAATATCTCTTTAGTACTAAAATAATATTTTTATGTTTTAATTTTTTAAAATGGACTCTTTAAATAAAGAAACATCACTAAATAACATAATGAACTCTTTATTGGGAACGGAATGAGTACCCATTATAAGAGTTTGGAATTCATGGTTTTGTACCTAGGGTTCTTCTTTCACAATTTTCAAGGTA
Organism: Codonopsis lanceolata; assembly: GCA_013146195.2. Taxonomy (NCBI): domain Eukaryota; kingdom Viridiplantae; phylum Streptophyta; class Magnoliopsida; order Asterales; family Campanulaceae; genus Codonopsis; species Codonopsis lanceolata. The sequence continues at coordinate 98,944,141 of CM028384.1, read as the reverse complement.
ATCATAGATTGTAATTAGGTCCACATAATTAAGTGAATTCGATCGAGTATGAATCGAGTTAAAACGAGTCAAAGATCGTTAGTATCCTATTATCAAAGGGTCGAAATGGGAGGGAGTACTAGTTTAGATGGTACAAAACTACAAATTGTACAATACTTTTAGCCTTAAACCTGCCAAGAAAATTGTAACATTACCTCTACCCCGGTTGATCTCAATTTTTTATGGGTCACTAACAGGCCTAAAGAAAAATGCATTTATATTTAAATTTAAAGTTTGAAATCAAGTAATCAATAAAAACCTTTTTAGAAATTTTTTACAAGTTTGTTTTCTCTTTCATTTCCTCAATGAATCATATTTATATCTGGTAGGCTTCATTTTTTGAAAGATGAAGTCAACAAGATAAACATAGATTGTCACATTATTTTTGTGTATAAAATTTGGAATTTAATTGTTGTGTTTAAATTCATTTTGTGCTACCTAAAGAGTTCAAATTTGAAAACTCAAATAATTAACTGATTTATAACTAATATTACACTTACTCATAATTACAATAATGTATGAAGATAATCAATAATATCTTTAATAATTACAAAATTGTATATTTTTTCAAAGCACATCCCTTTAGTCGTAGATTTTCTATGATAAGTTAGTCGTCTCTTTTTTCCAATCTTCTTATCTTTTTTCTTTCCTACCTCTCACCATCAGCCTTCTTTCTCTATTAATAATTTTAATTAATATATTTCATTGTACAAAGAAACAAACTTGTTTTAAAATAAAAAATAATTTTAATTTCTACGTGTTTAGAATCTTTTAAAGATGGTTTTTGAAATGAATGGAGTAGGTGTCTGCAAAAATCTTCATTTTCTACCTTTTTGGAATCAAGTTAATTGAATATAATAACTATATTTAAGTTTTTACATTGTAAATAATGTTAAATGGATATAGAAACCAGAAGCAGCCGAAACATCACATAAATAATTGAATAACTATCAATTTTTGACTTCTAAAATCAGCATAAATAACAAGAAATTCATTCACAATCACTTCTGTAAAAACAAAAAACAATAGTTTCCAAAATATCACCCTTATTCATATTAGTTTCAATCCAAGCAAGCTGCAATGGGTAATAGAAATCTGATTAGTACAAATTTACAATGATATATTTTATTTAAGCGGTTCTCCTTAATTTATTATTTTAATTTTGTTTTTCCTCTTCATTTTACTTATTACTTATGTATAGTTAATAAGTTGAATAAGATATCTAACGTGCGTTTAACGCATGGGTAGAAAAACAAATTGTAAATAAGGACAATTTTGATAAAATATTGACAAATATTTACTGAAATCCTAATACTTATTTTATAACTAGTATTATAGTTGGTCATAGTTACAATCTACTATACAATAGGGCTCAGTCTCGCACGCTCGCGATTGACAAAAGCTATTCAAGGGCCGAGATCAATTCATTTGTCGAGATATAACGGTCATGGTAACTGCCAGAATTCACATGTGTGAATATCAGTTGAGCAACCCCCCCAACTCCCTCTGTCATGCGTACCCCTCTCCCCAATCCTTTTCTCTCTCTTCCTCTACGTGCGTACCCTTCTCCCTACAGTACCGCTCTTCTCACCGATGTAACCGATGCCTGTTGTCGAGTCTCCTCCTAATCCCAATCCCGTCAACGGCGACCTCTGGTTCCATCATCGTCTCCCAGTCATCGTCTTCTTCCACGGCGGCGGATTTGTCTTCCTTATCGATGGTGATTTGATGTTGTTTGCCGCCGAGCGGATTCGTCTTCCTTACCGATGGTGCTTCTGCCGCCGATTCGCTCTCCGTGAATTAGCGTCTAGCTCCTGAGCACCGGTACTCGGCCAAGACGGATTCGATGTCCTCAATCTGTGTAAGTTCTTATGCTGAATCCAATAAGAAACTTCAGAGGCGTAAATTTATTGAACATGTTGATCGTATTATGCACCAACGCTGCCTGGGTCCAAAGTTGGAGGCAGTCATCTTTTATGCTGATAAGCTATTTTTCCTATGGTTAACCTAAGATGATTATAACTCTTCTTCACTTTCGACTAATCAAAGCACTGCGGGGCATTATTGTTTTTGCTTGATAAGAATGGCAACTCTTGGACTACAAATATTGATGGAGTCTATCCGGGAACTCATCTCCAAGGTATGCAATTTTGATCTTACTTAAAAAAAATGGTATAGGTAATGAGATACGTTTTCCATTCATGTTTTTAAATCTTAATTTCCCCTTCTAATTTAAAAATAAGCTTTGTCTATCGAAGTATCTTATATTACTTGGGAGTTATTTGGGCGGTTCTAAATAGTTGTCCAAGATTTCTTGAATATTTGTACTATCACCTAATGTGTTTGCTGATTCTTTAATTTGATACTAACTTTCTTTGGTTACAGTCCCGCCCAAACATGGATCATCAGAATGAAAAATGGATGATTGGCATCATGGTTTTTGTCACTGCGGTGAAGCTTTTGCTCATGATATATTGTCGGAGATTTAAAAGATAATCAGGGGCCGAGATCAATTCATTTGTCGAGATCCAATGGTTCTTGCCGAGATTCACATGTGTGAACATCGGTTGAAGCAACCCCTCAACTCCTCCCGTGCACCCCTCTCCCCAATCCTTTTCTCTCTCCTCTGCGGCATACCCTTCTCCCTACAAGATGCACGCTCTTTCACCGCCAGAATCGATGCCGTTGTCAAGTCTCCTCCTAATCCCAATCCTGTCAACGACGACCTCTGGTTCCATCATCTTCTCCCAGTCATTGTCTTCTTCCACGGTGGCGGATTTGTCTTCCTTACCGATGGTGATTTGATGTTGTTTGCCGCCAAGCAGATTCATCTTCCTTACTGATGGTGCTTCTGCCGCCGATTCGCTCTCCGTGAATTAGCGTCTAGCTCTTGAGCACCGGTACCCGGCTAAGACGGATTCGATGTCCTCAATCTATGTAAGTTCTTATGCTGAATCCAATAAGCAACTTCAGAGGCGTAAATTTATTGAACAGGTTGATCATATTATGCACCAACGCTGCCTGGGTCCAAAGTTGGAGGCAGTCTACCTTTTATGCCGATAAGTTATTTTTCCTATGGTTAACCTAAGATGATTATAACTCTTCTTCACTTTCGACTAATCAGGCTGATTCTGCAGGGCATTATTGTTTTTGCTTCAGTAATGGCAACTCTTGGACTACAAATATTGCTGGAGTCTATCCGGGAACTCATCTCCAAGGTATGCAATTTTGATCTTACTTAAAAGAATGTTATAGGTAATGAGATATGTTTTCCATTCAAGTTTTTTAATCTTAATTTCCACTTCTAATTTAAAAATAAGCTTTGTCTATCAAAGTATCTTATATTACTTGGGAGTTATTTGGGTGGTTCTAAATAGTTGTCCAAGATTTCTTGAATATTTGTACTATCACCTAATGTGTTTGCTGATTCTTTAATTTGATATATTGTCGGAGATTTAAAAATGAAATCATTAGGGCCTACGCTCAAGATCATTTGTTTGATGTTGTCACCAACTCGATTGGATTAGTAACGGTTGTCTTAGCCATCCAATTCCACTGGTGGATCATTTGTTTACATCAAGCTAGATTGAGAACGATGTACTTCGAACTTTACTTGACACCGTTTATTTATTTTCGGGGATCCTGGGACTAGGGAAGAGGGCAGGAAAATGTGAGGAGCCAGCCTGCTTGGGGCAACTCTCCTCGGTCTATTTTCATTTAAGAAAATGCAATCTGCACACAAGAAATATATGCCCAGGTACATGACACAGACAATATATTTTTATTTGGAAATCAGATATCATTTGTCACATTTTGTATGGATGATGTTAACAAGATAGACAAGGCCTACTTTCGATGTTCTTTGCACGCAACCTCCGATCTCTGCCCTTTAATTTTGTTTGTTTTGCCAAAGTGATATTACTGCTTGCAGCAAAACTTCTTTTGATTTCTCTTCTTTTTTATTAACATGGCTTATGAACTTATTAAGGAACTACCCATAGTTAACTAATCATTCCTGTATTTTTTTTTTGGAATTGAGAGCATGCTAATTTACTTACAAGGTTTGTTCATGGTTTATGAACTTGATACATTCAATACATATACACATGAAGGGAATTGATACAGTAATATACACGGCTTATGAGTTGATAAGTTTGATTTTGGACCACTTCTTGAACTTTGATGAAAGAGTTATGAAAACTACTTTTTTAGTGTTGAAGCCTATGCTCATGAATGTACCAATGAACAATCTGTTTGCCTACATTGACTCAATGAACAATATGTTTTGCCATTGATCTTATTTTTATTTATGTTTTGAAATTTTTTGTCTGTGTGTGTTCAATTCATCTCTTTGTTTCTCACTCTCTTGGTTAACTTTACTTTAGTCCATGTTCATGACATTACATCAATATTGAAAGTGATAACTTAGTGAAAGTGTCGTGCCATTACATTTTTGGTTTAGTAGTAGTTTTTTGTTTTGTTTAGAGCTCAGTGAAATCTAAGTAGTTGGTTCCCAGGACCTCTTGCCCCCTTTTTGTTTTAGTTTTGGTTCAATCAAGGCATGAATTTTTTAAGCATGTGTATTTTTGTTTGGTGAATTTCTGTAACTCATTTAAGAATGTGTATTTTTGTTGTTAATCTGTTCTGTGATAGGTTGATTTGTTAATTCTACGGACTTGAGAAGTAATTGATTAGACAATACACTACACTGGCTAAACAGATCACAAAGGAGCTGATAAAAGGAAAGGAGTATATTCATGATTGGAGTAGATGGCACCTGATGGCTTAAAAATGTGTCTTCATGAAAAAGATTTACAAATGTACCTAAGCAACTCAAACTCTTCCAGCAAAATCAAGGTGCACTATATACTGCATATGGACAATCCATTTTCAATGAATCTCCTAAGTAACTAAGTGAGTACTAAGTACCTCAATTACTCAACTCTACCAAATTTGCATGCAATTTTAATCCTACCAAAACCAAGTTAAGTTCTTTAAGAGCTTGTCATGACAAACATTACTGGTTTATTTATTTATAATGTGTGCCGACAGAATTGGTGGGACAACTTTTTTAAGTTAGTCTTTGTTTTTTTGAAAAGAGTGGAATAACAGAAGTTGCATAGAATCTTATAAACATTTAAATTCAAGATTGGTGGCTTAGTGCAAGTGAAAGGAGAATGGAGATGTACGGACAAATCAAAGAATTGTTTTTAGTTCTTGACGAATTCATGATACTCCTAGGAAGCTTATTCTATTCCGGTTTGATGTTGACGAGGTTAGCATGCTATACAGTAGTTGGCCCACTTTGTTTGTTGTTATTGTTGCTTAGTCTCAGCCTTGGCCAAATTATGGAGCACAGTGCATGGCATTAGCATAGTGTATGACAAAGAGGATGTTGGCCTTGATTGTGACCATAAAACACACACACACACACACAAATATATATATATATATATATATATATATATATATATATATATATATATATATATATATATATATATATATATATATATATATATATATATATATATCAGTCGTATTCTCTCTACAACATTTACATAACTCATCACATATTCACCCATCATTCCTACCCTAATAGATAAATTACTGCACATGTACCCATCATCACATGTTCTAATTTTGTTGTCAATTGCCCTCCTTTTGTTATTGTGACTCCTTCAACTCTCCTTCCTCCTATAAGGGCAAGGTTGATTGTCCTCTTCAAGTTTGTAATATTATTTCTATTAATAACAGGGTACCGCCCCTGTTTCTCTCTCTCTCTCTCTCTCTCTCTCTATATATATATATATATATATATATATATATATATATATATATATATATATATATGTATATATAAAAGTAACTTTAGATTTTTATTCCACTATGGATGATCATATTGTTTTAATTGTTTACTAAGACATGTTAATTTTAAATTGTTTATTATATTGATTTATTTGAATACTAACACCTTTCCATACTGACATCGTCTCATACTGACGTCGTGTCATAGGCACGGGTACAAAATCTAGTAATATATAAATATAATCAATAATATATTTAATAATTATTCTCATGAGGTTGGGGTGTAGGGGCTCTCGGGGGAGAGTTTCCCCTTTTTAGATACAATAATATATTAAACAATTACAAAATCGTATATTTTTCGAAGCACAACCCTTTAGTCGTAGATTCTCTATGATAGGTTAGTCGTCTCTTTTTTCCAATCTTCTTATCTTTTTCTCTCTCTTCTTTTTCTTTCCTACCACTCATCATCATCCTTCTTTCTCTATTAATAATTTTAATTATGTCTCGTTTGGTGCAGTGTTTTGAAAACATAGTTTTTTTCAAAACGCAACATTTTTAAAATGCAGCATTTTTAAAATACAGTATTTTTAAAATGTAACATTTTCAAAACGCATCATTTTTAAAATAAAGCATTTTCAAAACACAGTTTTATTTTTGTAAACACGTTTGGAAAACTATTTCAAAATGTTATTTTTCATAAACAGAGCAGTTGTACATGTAGCATATTTTTAAAACGTTAAAAATTAGAGCGTTTTAAAACGCTCCACATTTTTAAAATTTTGTGTTTTAAAACACTTGATTGAAATGCTTTAAAAAAGAAAACACAACATTTTTTTACCAGCGTTTTGACCAAAACGCTCCACCAAACAAGCAGTTAATATATTACATTATGACTGATAACTTATTACTTATGACTTATGACTGATGACTAATAACTGGTGATGTTTGATTTAGCTTTGTAAAAGTGCTGATTAGTTTTCATAAGTTAGTGTGTGTGTTTGATTAATAAGTTGAAATAGTGTTGAAATTAAATATAAAGACTAAAATAACATCATCACAAAATGTGATTTACATTATTATTATTATTATTATTATTATTATTATTATTATTATTATTATTATTATTATTATTATTATTATTATTATTATTATTATTATTATTATTATTATTATTATTTTTACAAATTTTATCACTATTAATAATTATTACTATTAATATTATCATTATTATTGCCTTTATTATTATTATTATTATTTTATTAGCATTAATATTACTTTTATTATTATTATTACTTGTTAATTTTACTATTTATTTTATTATATTAATAATAATATTAATTTTATTTATGTTATTATTTATATTATTAATATGATTGATTTTATTATTAATAATATTATTTTATTAATAATATGATTGATATTAATATTATTTTTATTATTATTATTACTTATTATTATTACAATTATTTTTGCTATATTATTATTAATATTAATTTTTAGTATTATTATTATTATTACTATTATTAATTATTATTATTATATTTATCATTATTAATACTATATTTATTATTTTTATTATTATTATAACAATTATCATTATTCATATAATTCATATTATTATTTATTAGTATTATTATAATTCCTTTTTTTTTGATTATTCATAATAATAATTATTATTATTATTATTACTTTTTGTTTTTATTATTATTATTAAGAAGAGTAATCTTGGAATATATAAAATTTCAATAAAGAAGAGGATTCACATGTTTTTGAAAAGTAGAATTAAGACTAGGTTTAGTGCTTAATTACAACTTATGGCCTTACATATGCTTAAGTGGCTTGTACATGACTTATGACTTATCTTACCATAAGTGAAATCAAACGCTTCAAAAATAAGTTATGGTAAGTTATAAGTCATAATCACTTTCAGATAAGTCAAATCAAACATGTTCATCGTACATAGACTTTGTACAAAGAAACAAACTTATGGGAGTGGTGATTGAAGTTGGAACTAAGGGAGGGTATAACTATTTATTATTGAAAATGTGAACGCAAGGAGGCTAGTACTTGGATTAATTTAGGGCTAAATGCACAATTAGTCCCTGAACTTTGATCATTTTTTTCATCAGTGCTCCAATTTTAGAAGTGATCATCATTGACCAATCATCGTCTTTTTTGTTCATCACTAGTCCCTAGCCCTAAAGCCGTTAGTGTATTTCCGTTAAGTGAGCATGTGCCACTTATAGAAACTTTACCACGTTTCTATAGCGCCCGAGAATTTACACATGTTTTTAATTCTGACTTCGCAGGGACGTTGTACGTGTTGAGGACTACATTTACACCCGAATATTACGTATTTTTACCGATATTTTTCGGAAGAAGTAAGTTACTATCTCCTTCCCTTTGTATGTAGGGTTGACATACATATACTGTGGGCTACCCCCACATGATTTGTTTTAAATTTGGAGTAAAAATACTCTCGTTATTAATTATTGAATATTTGAACTAATGTATGTATTTAAATGCTTGTGATTATTATTTGGACCAAATTAATTATCAGTGAGATTGTGTTGAGACGAATCCTACAAATCGCAGTGATGCCAGAATTTATAAATAATAAATAAGTGACTCGAAGGAGTCGATTTAGGCACAATAATATATAAAGAGTGTTGTATTGAGTTCCTACGATATTGAGAAATATTTTGGGTTAGACATTTTATATGAAATATCATATATGTGTTACTTGTGTTTAAGCAAATAAACGTTAACGTGTTTTATTTCAAGTAAATAAGCATGATGTTTGTATGTGTGTTAAGCCCCTGTACTTGGGACTCGATGATTGTGTTTTATTACAAGTAAACATCTACTTGTGTATCGCATTGAGTCCAGCTGGCATATGTGATTATGTCAACAATGGGACGACAGTAGTTTTTACGAAAGTTAAATCTCGTGACCGCTACAGGTCGTGTCATGGGTCTCTCCCTTGTTATTGGTCATAACAAGGATGTAGCATTTGTCAAAGCATCAGGTTTAAAAGAGGTTTTGGAGTTTGAAGATGGAGTTCTATTTTGACCATTGGCTTTCAAAATGTTTTTAAACTTGGTAGTCAAAAAAGCCATAGACGATCTCCAAAATCAGACTCTTCAATTTCTTTATGTAATTCAAGAAAATCAGGGGAAACATCAATAATTGAAGGTAAAGCAATGCTTTTCACATAAGGACTAGAGGATGATGCACATTTGCTTTTTTGCTTAATTTGTTCATTGAGGTTTAATTCAAAGTTTTGGAGAATACCAAGTCTGTCAAAACCCATTTTGTCAATATCATGAGCTTCCTCAATGGCACAATTTTTTGCATTAAATTTTTCAGGCAAAGTTCGCATCATCTTGCTAACAAGACGATCATTGACAATAGGATCACCTAAGGCAAGATCACAATTAGGCATATGAAGCAACCTACCATAGTAAGACATGATATCCTCAGTTTCATTCATTCTAGTGTTCTCAAATTGTGTGGTAAACAACCTAAATTTTGAACCACGAACACTGGCAGGTCCATCACATAAGGTTTGAAGGGCCTCCCACCCATCCTTTGCAGATTCATAGTTAGCAATTTCCCTAAATGTGTTGGCATCTAAGGCTTTGTATATGGCAGACAAAGCCTTTGAATTGAAGGAGGCAGTGTCTCTATCTTAATTAGTCCAATCTACATCTTTAGTGATTTTTACATCACCATCATTATCAGTAGTCTTAGGAGGAGTCCAACCGTTTAGAGCAGCAAGCTACGCTCTCTCATTAATAGATTTGATGAAGATATGCATCTTAACTTTCCAAATATAATAATTCACATTAGTCAAGGTAGGAGGACGAACAACATTCTCGTATTGAGAATCCATTACGGCTACAACCAGAATTAACTCTTAGTAGCGTCAAGAGAAGACTCTGATACCAATTGAAGGATCAATAGTAGCTAGGAAAGTTACAGAATCAACAAAACAAAAACAATTTAATGCGAAGGTTAGTAAAATAAAATAATATACGAAACAAAAGGTAAAACAAATTCTTAAATATATATATGTAAAATAAAAATATTTGATGGAACAAAAATAATAGGTACAAAGTCAATAGAAAAAATAATTTAAACTGAGGTTACTAAAATAATAAAAATAATTTACAGAACAAAAGTTTAAAGCAAATTGTTTAAAATAGCTATGTAAAACAAAAATACATTTGTAAAATAGAAATATTTGATGGAACAAAAAAAATAGTTACTGAGTCAATAAAGCAAAAATAATTTAAATTGAGGTTAGTAAAATTATAAAAATAATTTGTGGAACAAAAGTTTTAATAAATTATTAAAAAACAAAAATACGTTAGTAACATAAAAATATTTGATAGAACAAGAATAATAGTTATAGAGTCAATAAAACAAAACAATTTAAATTGAGGTTAGAAAAATAAAATAAATAATTTGTGGTACAAAAGTTTTCCATATAACTAATTCTTAAAAATAAAACAAAAATAATAGTTACGAAGTCTATAAAATAAAAAATATAATGGAAGTTAGGAAAATCAAAATAATTAAAAATAATAGTTAATGGTAAAAACAATTTCATTATTTTGATTTTAGCTTATTTTCTTATCAGAAATTTCTTTATTCATAAAATATAAATTTAATTTAATAAAAGTAATCATTCAAAATGAAGAACTTATTTGAGTTCAGATTCTATTTTCAGAGCGAAAAAATTCAAGTTTGTTCGAAGACATTCTATAGAGTTTTTAAATAATATAAAGTGTTCGGGGTAACTAGACCATGAATTAACAATTAAAATTGGTGTTCCAGTAATGCTATTGAGATACATTGACTATGTTGTAGGGTTGTGCAATAGAACAAGACAAATCATCATAAATCTTGGTGATCACATTGTTGAAACAATTTTTTTGAAAGGAAACATTGTTGGAGAAAAGGTTTTTATCCCAAGATTGCCATTAACTTCATCCAATGTAAGACTGTCTTTCATGTTCTAGAGAAGATAATTTCCATTACTGGTATCATATACAACGACAATTAACAAGTGTCAAAGTCAATAATAGCAGATAGGCCACTTTTTGAAGAAATCAATATTTAGTCATGGACAGTTATTTGTCGCAGTTTCTATAGTAACAAAGTATTTTGGTTTGAAGATATTAATATGCAATGAAGATGAAAAACCAACTAATAAGACAACAAATGTTGTGTATAAGGAAATTTTTTAGAATTTATAATGATTAGTAATATACTTATGGATAATTGTTAATAAATCGAATTTTCTTATTTTATCCTTTAAGATTTTTATATATTTTATTTTGTTTTTGTACGATTTAGTTGGCATGCGTTTAACGCACGGGTTAAAAAAACTAGTTAGAATAGAGTCAGAGTAAGTATCATGTAAGACCGTCTACGGATCTTATTTCATAAGACGAATCCTCATTCTCTCACAACTCAACCTACCAACACACGGTGAGTCGGGTTTAAAGAGATCTCGTCTTATATAAAACAGCGGTAAGACCATTTTACATATGTTTTTGTCATAGAGAGAGAGTAGGTTTCTTGTTAGACGATCTTCAGGATCCCAATCTGTAAGACGGAGCCCCAAAAAGGAGAGAAAGAAAGTTCTTGGAGCATGCAACCCATCAAGAAGACACGGAGTGTGACAGCCCTACCCCGACCCCGAGGAGGGATCGCTGGTCGTGCCGTCCAAATAAGGACAAGACAAGCATACAAGGACTTGATTAACAAAACCGACGTGACACAACATTGGACACGTAGTACGACTCGACTCTAAAAAACTAGAATAATTTAAAACTTTAGAACCTGATACAACAATTAATAGCAAGTAAACCAAGTCATCGGCGAATTTACAACCGGAACCCAACAACTAAACAATTCATGCTGATATATATACACCTCAATGGCTAAACATGCCGGAGGAACGAAAAAAGTAAATAAGAGCTAATGGGATGCTCAGTGGAAGTCTTAACAAGTGAACCAATACATGCAAGCAAGGCTCGGCCTACAAGTGCCAGTAAACAACTAGAAACATAAGTAGTACTATTAGTCTTAGTATACACAAGAACAAGTCACTACTATTACATATTCCCAAGCGAAGTCTAAGTGACTTGTTTTAACCCAAGCGTCCTTGCAAAAGAGAAACCAAAAGAGCCAATGCTACCACCTCTAAGCGAGCGATCACGAACAAGAGTGGACGAGCAACCTCAACGAGACGGACTTGGATGGTTAGGATCTAAAACATTAAAAGGGAGAGGGTAAGTCATAAAGACTTTATAAGCCACCAATATGTATGACATGATATAATGTAAGGCATTGTGCGTCGCCCAGGATGCGCCCGCGCCCTATGCGCCCTTGGATAGGGGTGCGCGTACGTGCGGATGCGGGACACCACTGCTCTCATTCCATTCTTCCTTATTTAAGGGAAAACAAAATTAAAAGTGCGAGATGAGTGCTGTCTAAAATAGCGCGTTGGAATACGCCTCGGTTGACTTTAGTGAATTTTGGTCTAATATGAGAGCTTTGGGTTTTCTATATCAAGTTATCCCTTGTTTAGGGGATACCAAGATATAGGAATACATCACCCTTCCATTCTCATTCTCCCTTTTTTAGGAGAAAACGAAAAGTGCAAGAAAGGATGTTGCGAGGCCCCACTATGGATTTTATGAAAATAGCCTTATGGCCTATTTGAGATCACTATAGGTGCTTTGGGTTTTCTGTATCAAGTTATCCCTTGTTTAAGGGATACCGGGATAAAGGAATGTATCACTACCTTTCATTTTCATTCTCCCTTTTTTAGGGGAAAACGGAAAAGTGCAAGAAAAGAGCGTTGCGACGCCCCACTGGATCCAAAATGTTTTATCGAGTCACCATCTTTATTTTAAGGCAGAAATAAAGAAAAAAAACCCAGAGATTATAAAATGGGTTCGGAGGCTAAGTTACAAGTTATGAAGGTGCTAGGCACCCAACTCGCCCTTTCGGTCTCAAATAAACAAAGCATTAAACAAAGCATTAAAAGACAGAAAATAAAAGCAAGTACATCCGTGGCTACATTATTTACGGACTTACAGCCATCTCCTTACAATAATTACAGATATATTTAAAAATATTTGGCCATAATAACGACTCCATTACATAGTATTTTCTAACTAAATCCGGACAACACAACGGCTTATATTTTCTACATTGGGCGGATTTAAAAATAACTTTTATAAAAATAGCGCCCTTAAAGGCTATTACCTTTTAGAGCAAGGAGTGCTCGCTCTGTCCTTCTCGAGAGAGGGAGACTTTTTATGCGGCTACTGTGATCGGTTTGGGCAGAGTAACGACATATTTTTGGTGGTTTTGGCTTGCTTACTTAGGCTGAGTGACGACTTATTTTTGGTGGTTTTAGCATATTTACTCGGGCATAGTAACGACTTATTTTAGGTGGTTTTGGGCCTATTTACTAGGGCAGAGTAATGGCTTACTTTGGGGTTTTTGGACCGGGAAAATAGGGTGGATACCTAAATTAAGGGTTAGGGATCACTTTGACCGGTTGGTTTTTGGTTTGGCGGAGTTTTGGCAGGGTTTCGAGGCTTTATGGAAGGATCACTCCCTATCTCACTTCACTCTCTATTTTCTCAGCGTTAGGACGACGTAGAAAAATTTTATCGGCGTTTTCTCTTGGTTTTTTTCCGGGGTTTGAAAGTGAGCCCCAAGCCTTCTATTTATAGGCTGAAGGAGGGAGTCATCGGGAATTAAAAATTCTCTCTGCGTGCTCAAATCCCGTGTACACTGTAGCTCTTTGGGCGCCACCAATACTCTTCATGGGCGCCGCACTAGAGGTCTCTTTTGGTCGCGCCTGGTTACTATTCAGCTTCCATTATTGATGCTTCAGCCCCTGCATTTCACTGTTTTGTGCATCCTTCTTTGCCTTTTGCATTTTTAACTCTTGTAACTTGACATTTGTTAAGTTTAAACAATTCTTGATATCACATGCCAGAGTCACATATCAGGGGTATGAAATTGGGGTGTCTACGGGTAACCCTAGGCTTACTGAGTAGACGAACATCGTTGATAAACAATAGATTCTCCAATTTTGTGCAATTAAAATAGGAGAGGAATGCAACAGGTAACAGTTATAATGCAACAGTTTATAATGTCAACCAAACTCCATATCCTAGAAATATTTAGTCGGTCATAGCAGGTTATCGTAGTTTTTAAGCAGATATGCAATAAAATGCTCTAATGGCTGACCTACTAGTGTAGGCTGCCTACGTATCCCTTAATAAAGGAACTCAGACCAAAACGTAGTTCAGGCCAAAACCTAAACTATCATGCATGCAACGGTCGTGCCTACCGAAATAGGCTGCCTACGTATCCTTATACAAGGAATCAGACCAAAACATAGTTCACCCTGCCGGGGATTAAATGTTGCGGTGCAAGTGGTGTAATGCTATCAAACTAGTGCTGCAAAGCTTATCAAATGAGTGCCGCAAAGGTAATTATCAAGTGCTGCGATGGTCGTGCCTACCGAAATAGACTGCCTACGTATCCTTATCCAAAGAATCAGACCAATCGTAGTTCGTTTGCTGCTGTGCGGCATGAAATGTCTCCTCAGGAACGTTGCCTTCGTCGGAGAACAAAACCTTTCCCTCTGATTCGGGGTTGCATGCCCCTTAAAGGAAAGTTTTCCAACATAGCTATCGATGCCTGAAATGCAATGTCTCCTCAGGAATGCAGCCTTCGTCGGAGAACAAAGCCTTTCCCTTGCTCTGGGGTTGCCTGCCCCTTTAGGGAAAGTCTTCCAAACATCACAGAAAAGGAAAATACTTTCCTTCCCTTGCCCTTGCCTTGCCCTTGCGGCAAATTGCCGCTGCTGCTGCTTTGCTCCTCTTCTTTATCTTTGCTCTTGCTATTTCATCTTGCTTTTTCTTTGCTTTGCTATTTCATGCTGCTCTTGTTGCACTTGGGATTTTTTCTTTTGCCGCAGTTCCAGCCTTTGCTGGAAATCCTTTCCCCTTTTCCGCTATATTTTCGGCTTTAGCTGGAAAATCTTTCTTTATGCTGCTGCATTTTTCTTTTTGCTGCTCTTAATTTCTAACCTTGGCTAGAAATTTTCATTCCTTTGCTACTGCATCTTTTGGTTCCAGCTGAAATTTCCTTTCCTTTTCTTCTTGCTGCTGTATTTTCTTTTTGCTACATTTTCAAGCTTCAGTAGAAAATTTCTTCTTTTGCCGCCGTATTTCTTTTGTTGCATGCTTTGATACAATTTTTCCTTTCCTTTTCTTTTACATTCATTTTCCCTCTCTCTTTTTTTTCTTTTTCTTTTCTTCTTTATTTTTTCCTTTCCTTCTTTATTTTTTCCTTTCTTTCTTTATTTTTTTCTTTATTTTCTTTATTTCTCTTTTTTTTCTTTTTTTCTTTTCCGCATGCTTGTCATTTTTTATTTGCAGGCTTATTATTTATTTTTTTTCTCTCTTTTTTTCTTTTTCCTTTTTTTTCTTTTCTTTCTTTATTTCTCTTTTTTTTTCTTTTCTTTTTTTTCACAATTCTTACCTTTGCCGCCCGAATTTCCTAGCTTTTCTGTTTATTTTGTGGCTGATCTGTTGGGGATATACTCTTCCCTTGCTTTTGGATGGATGATCGTCGGATTTGGTTAATAAAATTACTTTTGTTAACTTTTTCGTTAAGCTTTAGGGGCCATTTTGCAGCTTTTGGAACCTAGGGACTTAAGTGTCGCAACTTCAAACTTTGGAGGGGGAAAAAGAAAAAAATCTTTTCTCCTCCCATTATTAGGACGGGAGAGAGAGAGAGGGGAGCCACTGCTCCTTTTCTTCTTCACTTCTTCCTTCTGCGTCTTCTCCTCCGACGCCATTTCAGCTGCCTTGCTCCATTTCTTCATTCTTGCTCCATTTCTCATTTTTCTTTCGCCAACTTACGTGTTTTCTCTAGCGGATGACTTCTTCATCACGATCGAGGAAGGGGAAGGCTCCCATGCACCCATAATCTGGCGAAAGGAGGAAGGAATTTCCTCCTTTGGTCCGGAATAAAATTAAATATCGCTATTCTAAGGATCACTGGGGCAATATCCTTCGCGATTAGGGACACTCATGTGTCCAATCTTCAAAACACTTCTGTAAGTTTCTAGATCTTCTTGGATATACTTCAGATCTGTTAGATTTTAGCACTGCTTTGCGCTTTTGGAGCATTCCTGACTCTATTAATAATGTTTATGCATGCAATATTTATGCTAAAATGATGCAATTTAGTAATGATGCATGAAATTTATGCAATTTATTTTTACGATGCACAATTGAACTGGTGGTCACTATTTGACCCTACTATGCATGATTTATACTATTAAATGCAATTGGGGCTATATGATGCATGTTTTATGTTGAATACTAATTTTATATGTTATATGCCCATGAAACGGACTTTTCGGAATGTGTATATATATATATATATATATATATATATATATATATATATATTAAAGAGGATCAATAGTGGTTCCCCACTTACCCTCTAGGTGACTCGAACCCAAGACCTATTAGGTATAGGTGAAGCGTCTTACCACTAAACTGCACTTACTTGTCACTTTTCGGAAAATAATGCAATTTTTTTCGGACATATTTTTGGGCACATTTTTGGATGAATGCAGGACAAAACAGATATATTTTATGCCTTAAAATTCATTTTTCATGCATGCTTATGTTGCAGGGACATAATAAATGTCATGGGGGTATTTTCTTTTCATGATTGATGGCACTTTTATTTTCTTTTGCTATTGTCATAATGTAGCTTATTGGACAATAAATGCAAATGATGGATGCACATATCATTTTATTTGATGCAAATGCAATGCAGAAAAATTATGGAATGCTTGCTAACATGATGCATTGGCATTCGTTTATTTTATTATGCATGCGAAAATGCAAAAATGCAGTATATGATTTTAAATGCAAAATATACATTTTTATGATACCTAAAATGCAAAAATACACATTTAGATGCAAAAGTTGCATTTTTTATTATGCATGCAAAAATGCAAAAATGGAGCATATACTTTTAAATACAAAATATACATTTTTTTAATAATGCCTACAATGCAAAATACATATTTAGATGCACAAAGATGCATTTTTTTATGCATGCAAAAATGCAAATAATGCAGCATATACCTTTTAAATGCAAAATATACAATTTTTTTATAATGCCCATAATGCAAAAATAAAAGATGCATTTTTTTATGCTTCCATGGATAGGACTTGCCGGAATGACTTGCCGACTTTGAATGGATTTGCCCTAGCGTGGGAGGTATATGCATTTTCTTGCGTTTTGCTGTTTTTTTATTTTTTATCTCATATTATTTTTTTACAGCATACATTTTTTATTGCTGATAAAATTTCTTTCTTTTTTTTTTTTTTTTTCAGGTCTGGGATTTTTCATTTTTTCATTTCACGCCGGGTCGGCTACGTCAGCGTGTCCACCAAACCACCTTATCTGCTTGAGTTTATTGATGAGAACAGAGTTCGGCCAGACTAGGACGGCGGTTGCTCAAAGAAGGCCTCAAGTCCAGGAGGAGGTGCATACTCAGGAGTTTCTTTTTCTGGTTCCCAGCTGTTCCACTTGTTGCTGGCTTCCATCATCGCCTGTTTCTTTTTGGTTGCCATTCTGCTAGATTTATACTTTCTGAACTGGTTCTGCCCTTATCTGATCTGTTACTGATACCCTATGATATGCTTTTTGTACTTATTTCTCGTATCAACCAGCCAGTACTATCTCTACCTTTCCAAATTCGAGCCAGGTTTCTGAGGAAAATGGGTTTGGAGGTATCTGAAGGCTGGCTGAAAGCTTTCTGGGTTTGGAGTACAACATGCCTTTATTAGTATTTTTTATTTCTTGTTTATTTTTCCTACAATTGATCGTCTAAGCACCTGCTTTATTTTGACGGTCTCAGGACTTTTCTGGAACATTGGATTCTTTCTCCAGAGTATAGGACCAACGTATTCCACCTGCCTTTCGACTCCCCAAGATAGGATTGATCCCAGACGAAGAGCATATACTCTTTCCAGGATCCACCATTCAATATGGTCTACGCCGAGCATTCGAGAATAATAAATCAGCCCCTGTGTATTTATTTATTTATTTACTTGCGCAATTTATTTATTTATTTTTTATCATCATCATTCATATTTTTTTAAACTTGCGCATTTTTTTATTTCTCTTTTCAAATTTTTTTTCGATTTTTTTTCATATTTTTTTCCAGGGGCTGACCCACGATTCAACGATGCAAAAATCGGTCGGTCTTTGAATGTCTTGAAAATCTATAGGCATTCTAACGTTGGCTTACGTAGGGGGTAGACTGACCATGGTGTAGAGTAGCATTTCGGAATATATTTATATGTGTGCGCATGTGTGCAGCCTCTAAAAACAATAAAATCTTTTTTCCTTTTTCAGATATAAAACATAAAATAAAACAGATATGGCATGACTTGCTATTATGCGTGGATTTTCTCGGCTTTTTAGTTTGAGCGCGAGCAATCAAGCACATCACATCAAGAAATAGAAAGAAAAGCGGGAATCTTTCTATTTCTATTAATTACAAATTGGTCCTATATCCCCAAAATAAAATGGCAGAATGAATGTAAATATACTCATATTTTGCAGAATAGAAGAAAAATAATAAGCAAAAAGAAATAATAATATAGGGCTGAAAATGAAGAAATATTAAAAATAATGCCCCGACCCTTTTATTGTGCTGTCCGGAATTTTATAGCAAATATATATATGACATATATCTATATGACATATATCTATATGACATATATATATATACACATATAATTTTATTTTATTTTTTTTTGAAATTTTTTTTTGAAAAAAAGAGAATATTTTTAAATATACCTGTAACATTTATTGGTACGAAACTGCTGCAAGATGGAGGTTCATATCCACAAATATAGATACGGATGTATAGGAACGCAATATTCAAATGCATAAATTAATATAACAAGCATACTTTTGCCAGAAACAAAGAAAAACAAATTTTTTTTTTGAGTCTAGCCCACCATTTTATTTTAAATAAAACGACCTCCCCAGCAGAGTCGCCACTATGGGTCGCCCGGGATGCGCCCGCGCCCCGTGCGCCCTTTGATAGGGGTGCACGACGTGCGGATACGGGAGACCACTGCTCTCAATCATTCCATTCTCCATTGTTTAGGGGAAAACGAAATTAAAAGTGCGAGAGGAGTACTGTCTAAAATAGCACGTAGGAATACGCCTCGGTTGACTTTAGTGAATTTTGGTCCAATATGGTAGCTTTGGATTTTCTATATCAAGTTATCCCTTGTTTAGGGGACACCAGGATATATGAATACATCACCCTTCCATTCCCACTCTCCCTTTTTTAGAGAAAAACAGAAAAGTTCAAGAAAGTATGTTGCGAGGCCCCACTATGGATTTTATGAAAATAGCCTTATGGCCTATTTCGAATCACTATGGGTGCTTTAGGTTTCCTGCATCAAGTTATCCCTTGTTTAGGGGATACCATGATATAGGAATGCATTACCCTTTCATTCTCATTCTCCCTTTTTTAGGGAAAAACGGAAAAGTGTAAGAAAGGGGTGTTGCGACACCCCATTGGATCCAAATTGTTTTTGTGGGTCCCAATGAGCACAATAATAAGCTAGAAGGGGGGGGGTTGAATAGCTTATTAACACTTTAAAACTTTTAAAGTAAGTTCCTTGAAAGTTACTTGCAATCTATAAAAAGAATCAAGTAGCGGAAGACCTTCAAGAAAGTTGTTCAGTGTCCCGATAAGGACTACCAGTAGACCTTTACGATTACTTAAGTTCTCACTGAAATGGATGAAGGAAACAATGAAACCGAGCAATTCAATAATTAAGCAGACGAAGGAAATAACACAAATATTTTGGGATGGTTCACACTATAATGAGTGCTACGTCCACCACCAAGGCGCGATCAACCTTGGATTTAAATTGTGCACTATGTTTTCCACTTAGATCAATTACAAAGAATATCCCTAATGGATCGTGTACAAAATATTGACTTGTGTTTGGGTCTAGGGAATTAAATATCTGTAAATACAAGATATTTAATTAGATGCAAATATAGTTAATGGAAGTAAACAACAAGAAGAATAAAACAATAAATGTTGAAGAAGCGACTTCTTGTTGTTGACGAGGACTTCTAGATCTGTTGAGGATCTATTGAATGCTGAAATGAAAGACTTGGAGTTGTATAGATTGAGCAATTCTTTAAGTGTTCGATTGATTACATCGGTTCTTTTGTTCCATCTTCAATGGCGATTTAAAGCGAGTGCACTTCAAAAGATCCGTTGGAGAAGGCGAAGACTTCAACGACTCTTTTCATAAATGCATTAAATGCATGGGGTCAGAATTTCGTCTTCACGATAACTAGAGCGAGATAATCATTTACGAGATCTTCAAAAGGTGGGCGATTTGGTGTCGGATCGAGAGATGAAGCGAAAGTAGGGGCGATGCAGCTGCGCTGCTGGGGGCGAAAAGTATTCCTGCTTTTCGGAAAGTTGCTTTCGGCGGCTTGACATGTCAGGAAAAGACTTGGATTAATTCAAATATCATATGGGAATAAGTTTGAATTAATCCAGCTAGCTGATCCGGAGAGACACGTGAGAAGCGCATCAGTGGACCGGACACGAGGTCTTCCGATCTTAAGCTTTGAGCAGGTCTTCCGGTGAAGCAGAGAAGTGGTCTTCCGATGTTCCTGAAAAAGTCCTACAAAAACTATACAAGGCAAAAGTTCTATACACAGTTGCCACGCTAATCGATACGCAGCCCGATTAGCCACTGAAGTATAAAACTAATGTAATGACTGATCAGATATAAATTTAACATAAGAATCAACAATCTCCTCCTATTTATATCTGGTCATCATTACTACAAATGAGGGTTTTAAAACAAACTATTTAATAGATAATAGCATGTCTGAGAAAGTTTATATATTACGTAATCGGTAGACATGCCTCTATTAAGCAGAATAACACCTCAGATGCAAGGGACTAATCTAAGTGCATACAAGAATAAGAGAGTCAAAGAATAGCACACAGATCAGCAGCAGTTTAAATCAATTTAAACTGAATGTTTAAATTCTAATATAGATAAACAATAAAGCAGCAAGAATTTAAACAACATAATTTTTGAAAAAGCAAGTAATCATCTGTATTTATAAACAAGATGTTTACATTAGACAGAGTTTTCAAAAATAAGATAAATACAAAGGAAAGGGAAGAAAAGATACAAAAGCTACCAAGGTCTTTTCCCTTTGCCTTTGTCTGCAGCCTCCTTTTCTCTTCTTTCTCGCTCTAGCTCTTCCAGTCTTCTTTGGTATTCGGCATCTGCATCAGTCGGAGGTCTGGTGGAACGAGAACGGTAGTCCAGTTCTTCACGAAGACGGCTGTTCTCTTCCATCAGCATTCTGTTGATAGATCTCATTTGTTTCTCCTCCGTGATGGCCAGATCACGATCCCGGTTGGCATTCATAACGTCATGAGCAGAGTTTCGAGCGAGGTTGTTGAGTTCCATAATAGGAGTACGATCGTGGCTTAGATGGAGAGTGATGGCGTGGAATAGCTCGTAAAAATGGAACCGATGATACGACAGCCTTCATCTCGTTGAGCTGCGATGTTGATTTTGACATCAGTGAAGTCGTGCCGCATTTGTCCAAAACGAGTCCAGACATCCTCTTGAAACTGTCGAAGATGATTGGCGCATTTATCGCCGCCTTGGCCGCAGCTGGCGCTTCGCCATAGCGTAGAGATGCTTGTTAGTTCGCCTAACCGCCGTAGATGGCATCTATCTAGGGACAAAACTTCAGCATTGGCTGGCTGATTGGAAGTAGAGGCTTGGCCAATGTGAATGGTGTCGGCAGAGGCAGAGTCTGCAGGCCTGAAGGGCTGTTGTAGAGGGGGAGTTCTGGAGGCGGAAGAAGAAGAGTCTTGGGTTGGTATGGTTTTGGTGGAAGAGGATAGGGTTATAGGGGAGGGTGGAGGGGGAGTTGGTGGGGAATCGGTCAGCCCATATCGTTGTCGAATTTTCACTGATGTGGGAGGATTGGGGAATGGGTTCGGTAGAGAACCGGAAGAGGCGTGGTAGAATAGGAATTTTGGTTTTTGAAGAGAAGGTTGAGGAGGTTGATGAGAAGATTGAGGAGGTTGATGAGAAGAGGTGAATAGATCTCGCTACCGACGAAAGTTCGAAAAGGAACTTGGCCGAGAAGCCAGCAGATCTAAGGGTTGTGGAGTGGTTGAAGAAGTTGGATGGGCTGGGGTGGTGAGGAGGGTGTGGATGGGTCAGTGAGTAGTTAAAGGGTGAGGGAGGAGGAGGTGTTGGGGTTACCGGCCGGCTCCTCCTCGATTTTGAGGCTCCTCCCGAGGGATAGACTCCTCGGAGGTGGTGAATTCCTCCGAGTAGATGACCTCGTATGAATAGATGAAGGGTTGTGAGCAGAAAGGTTTGGGCGCCGGTAGATGGTTGGTCAGTCGGTGTAGTGGTATAGATGAAGGGTTGAGCCAAGTGTTGGGCACTCCAGAGGTAGTTGGTTGGCGGGCAGAGGGTTGGGTACCGGTAGCTCTCCTTTTTCTTCCTCAACGGTGAATAGGAGACCTCAACCGCTTCATCGGTAGAGGTTGGGAGGATCGCCTGCCAGGTCGGTCTTCAAAGGTTTTACGAAGTCTCCTTCGCTAGGTTTGGGAGTGGGTGCGTGAGATGGTGAAGGAGGTTGGGTCGGATTTGGTAGAGGGTTGGGCTTGGGTAGATGGAGGAGAGGAGTGGCTAGATTGGCCTGGTGCCTTCTTCTTCCGGCCTTCCTTCATCTCCTACGGATCCATGCCTTGGCTGCTTCCTCTTCGGCCAGTTTGACGCCACTTAGCCTTGTCCTTTGGCTTTGGCTTTGGTCGCTATTTTGGATCTTAGCGATCTCTACGCCTCATCGTACCAGCCCTCCTTTGGCCTTAAGATGGAGGTCCGTGGCCACTTGATCATCAAACTTGGCGGATGCCTTTTGAGGACTTGCTTGGTACGGCTACACGTGCTTCCATGTTGAAGCGGTGACCAAGATAGGTGCAGGCTTGGCCACTTTGTCGAAGAGAGACCGGGCCGGTAGACCTTTCTCGCACCTCGGGCGCTTGTTCTCGTATGTATTTACTGAAAAACGAGGCGTGAGTTGTTTGTCCTTGGCCACCGTATGCAACTCATCTTCTCTCAACGAAGAGTTGATGGTCGCATCATCCCCGAGAAGGGCGCTGATCAATCCCGACGAGGGTGGGCGCTTTGCAAGTGGGGTTGCCTTTTGCTTTCTCCACCCAACCTTGCTTTAGCTCGCCGAAGATGATGAGCCCCGCTTGAGACGGTTGTAGAAATATAGCACTTTCGGGCTTGATCTGGCTGGGCGTGAACATGTCATGTGCTTTGCTCTTGAATAAAGCCCCTTGTCTAGAAGTGGGCGAGTGCGAGAGCGTCAAGAGGAACAAGTTCCGAGCATTTTCCCTTGAGGCTCTCGAAGAGCATCTACTCCACTCATGGCTTCCCAGGCATGTAAAGCCTCAGCCGTGGTCGCTGAAATAGCTCCTCCGTAATGCACGCCAATTATGGTGGAAATAGATTTGGCGGTGACCGAGATGGGACGCCTCGAATCCATCCACGAAGAGCGCGCCTCGTTCAAGAGCTCCATTCGCCGATAAAATTTTTCCGCCAGAAGATACCGTAAGTTTGAGGCGTAAGAGGTAGAATCCCAGGCGCCCATATCCTCACAAGCTTTTACACCTAGCAGCTATATAGAATTGATTGACGTAAGGTCAATGCACATGCCAGAATGTATAGCTTGGGGTCCAAAGCAACAATGATGTCGTGAGCGGCAGGATAGGTTGGATATCCCCGAAGATTTATGCTTGAACTGAGGAATAAATTTTCGTGGTCAAAGCCTTCCTTGTCGCTTTGATTTTGAGGTTCTCGCCGAAAGCGAAAAAATATAAGTTAGGGCTTTTCATCTAGACATCTAAACAAGTAGGAATTTCAAAGATTTTCAAAATAATTCGAAATTTTCAACCCAAAAACTTGAAACCCTAGAATGTTTAGAGAATCCACACTCGAAAACATAATGTAAGTTTTCATAAGAATAAACAATGAATAAGCAAAACGATCGTTAGAATTCAGATTATAACAACAACAATGGCGAATTACCGTGATGAACTCGAAAATG
>CM028384.1:98879545-98919900 GCA_013146195.2 Codonopsis lanceolata | reverse complement strand
GAGTAACATAAACCGCTTGAAGATCACCATTGAGAAATGCGCCTTGACGTCCATTTGATATAGCACAAAGTCCTTGTATGTAGCATAGGCTAAGAAGATTCTAATAGCTTCCAACCTTGCTACTAGAGCAAAGGTTTCATCATAGTCGATTCCTTCTTCTTGGCGATATCCTTGTGCAACGAGTCTTGCTTTGTTTCTAATGATGTTCCCATTTTCATCCTTCTTGGTTCTGAATACCCATTTTGTGCCAATGATAGTATGATCAGCAAGTTTTGGGACTAGCTTCCATACTTGGCATCTTTCAAATTGCCGTTCTTTTTCTTGCATGGCTTCAAACCAACTTGATCTTGCAAAGCTTCATCAATCTTCGCTCATCCTTCGAAACGAATGCAACACGAACATACATTCATTTCTCGAAGATCGTCTAGTCCGCACTCCAACATGAATGTCACCAATGATTTGAGAGATTGGATGGTCTTTACATGTTCTTGTGACAACAGGAATATGATGATTTACTACTGCTTTTTCATGACGAGGTTCAGAAGGAGGACTAGGAGGAAGATCAACTGAGTCTAGATGAGTATTTTGTTCAGAAGTTGATTCAAAGGTAAGTTGAAGGAAAGGATTTTCAGGTTCAGAAACAAAAGGTTCTGGATTAGAGTTTTCTTGAGCAGGGGTAAAATCTTCTGGTGACCCATTTGATAAGAGATGATGGTCGTGGATATTTGATTGAGTTGGAGATGGATTAGGTGTATGAGAGGATGATGGTCGAGGACCTGCCTCAACATCAACAAAATCATCAAGAACATTTGGAGCCACGTGGCTCTAATAAATCAAATTCATCAAATGAGACATGAACGGATTCAACTATTTTTAACGATCTTTTGTTGAAAACCCTATAAGCCTTGGAGTGTAAAGCATAGCCCAGAAATACACCTTCATCGGCTTTGTTATCAAATTTGATTATGTAATCATTACCATTGTAGACTACGAAACACTTGCAGCTGAAGATTTTAAAAAATCCAATGTTTGGGGCTTTACCTCTCCAAAGTTCATAGGGTGTTTTACCATGAAATTTGTTGATCAAAGATCGGCCCCGAGTAGCAAGCAATGTTGCTCGGCTCTCGCCTGTATGTTTGGGCAACTTTGCTTCCAGAAGCATAGTTTTAGCAGCCTTCGATAAGTGTTCTCTTTCTCCTTTCGCTACACCGCTCGCCGTGGTGTCCTTATCGCAGAGAAATTGTGACCAATGCCATGATCATCACAAGACTTTGCTATTCCATTATTTGTGAACTCATCATCATTGTCCGATCTAACGCCACCGATTTCATCAAGTTTTTGCGCTTGCGCCTCAACAAAGCGTGAGAAGATCGTATGTGTGGTCTTTAGAAGACATCATCTCTCGTCCCAAGTATATCTTGTATAATCATCCACTACTACTAGCGTGTATATGTGACCACCATAGCGATAGTAGTGATCGGTCCGAAGAGATCCATGGAGAAGTTGCAGAGGTCTTGATGTTGCAGTCCTTGTTTGCTCTTGAAAGACGCGTTTTGAAAGCTTTCCAGTTGACAAGCTTTACAAACGAACATGATCGCAGAGACCTTTGGCAATCCTTTTACTAGACCTTCTTTGGATATCTTAGACGATATTTGAAGTTTAAATGGTGAGTCTTTCGTGCCATAACCAACTTTGTGTTGAAAGCGAGTTTGCCACAAACATAGACTAGCAAACTGCCTTTCTTTGTAAGCATTCAAATCTATCACATAGACATTCCACTTGTCTATGTCCGCTACCAAGGTTGTGCGGGAGACACCGGATCCTTGATATCACATTTGTTTGAGGAGAATTGACAAATAAGTCCTCTATCACGTAATTAGGAAATGCTCAGAAGATTATGTTTCAAGCCTTCTACTAGAGAGACTTTTCCTATAGAGAGATTTCCTCGAATGATGGATCCGTAGCCAATAGTTCTTCCTTTAGCATTGTCTCCGAAGATGGCCCCACGAGGCATACTTCTCGCCGAGAGATGTTAGAGAGAAGGCAAGATTCTCCGATCATATGTCTTGAGCAGCCCACTGCCTAGATACCATACATCTTTTTCTAAACTCAAGTTGTACCATGAAGCACACCCGAGATATAGAGGAATGAAATCATGGTCCACTTTTTTTTTCTTATGGGTCCACATGGTTAGCGTATTTTTGGAACCGATACTTGCCTGACTTTCGGAATAGGGGATCCAGAAGGCTTCATGATGGATTTCAGCAGACATTCATGGACCAAGTGGCCTAAACATTTACAAAAGGTACAGTGATGGAAATTACAAAAGTCTATTTGATCATGCTGGGTGTTGATAGGCTTTTGAACATTTTTCTTAACAATAGCTTTTGATTTAGCGAGCCTTTGTTAACTTGAAGCTTAGGGGCATCGTGTGGCTTCTTGAGTGCGTACTCGGCCAGGTCTTTGCTTTGGCAAAGTATACTTGCCGGTAGTAGACTTCGATACCTCATAAATTTTACCTTTAAGCTTGGTATCAACATTACGTGTAGCGCCGGCATGTCATCGGTAGTACTTGTTGATGAATCGATAGGTTTGAGCAGACTTCTTTGTGGGCCTTGAAGCACAGCCTTTGCTTTCACGAGGTCTTTGGTGGAGGAGTTGAGAGTCTCACTACCTTTATGATTTCTCTCCGGCAGGTGATTGCTTTGCTTTTAAAGCGTCATTGTTCTTGATAATTTGAACCTTAGGGTATTTATACGGAGTAGCATTATAACCAATTCCTTGTTTACCCTTGTTAGCCTTCTGATATTGTCCAGGAATATTATTTTGCACTGCAAAATGTTCATTTTCTTGTTCAGAGGTTACGCTAGAAGTGCTTTCTGAGAAACCTAGCCCAGTTTTATCTATTGAGGGCTTCTAATCTCCTAGAATTTGATCAAAGACAGCCATTGAGTTATTCCACGAGTTGATGGTCTTTTGTAAGTCATCTTTCTCAGCAGATAGCTCTTTGGCATGATCAATAAGGCAGGCAACCTTTTCATTGAGAAACTTGATCTCTTCTTTTAACTTGATACTTTCTCTTGGACTCCATGGAGATTTTTCAACTCGGCTTCGGCATGGATTTCTCGTTCCTCTTCTCATGATTTTTAGCTAACTTAACATAGGCCTTTCTAAATTCATTGAATTCCTCTAGCATGTCTTGAGCTTCCTTGAGGATTTCTTCTTTTGAAGGCTCTTCAGAAGGTTGTTCAATGTTAGATTGAAAATGAGAGAATTTAACTTCACTATCTGAGTCATAGGTGGGAGGTGACTCTAGAGCAACAAGGCAAATGTGTGCCTGCTCTGGTGAGTCATCACTATCATCCTCATCAGAATCAGTTTCAAACCAAGTAGATACATGGTTTTCTTCTAAGTCCTCAGCCAGTAGACCTCTATGTTTAGAAAATGATTTAGAAGGTCTCCTTTTATAAGCTTCATATTTTGGCTTAGGACATTTAGAAACAAAGTGACCAGACTTCCTGCAGTTGTAGCAAACTAACTCATTGTTTTGTGAGCTTTCAGCAGACTTTCTGAAAGTCTGCTGGTTTGCTTCCTTTTTTTTTGTTAAATTTTGAGAACATTTGAAACTTCTTAACGAACATGGCAAATTGCTCGTCAGAGAGAATTTCATTCTCATTTGAAGAAGTAGATGGTTTATTTTCTGGGGCAGGAATTTCCTGAGAGATAGCAGAAAAGGAAGGAGGTTTAAAATGTTTGTCCTATTCTTGACCTTGAAGCAATTCTTGCTCATAGACAGTTAAACTCGCATACAAACTTCTAAGGTGCATGGAGTTCAAGTCTTTGGACTCTTTTATAGCAGTGGTTTTAACATGCCACAAACTTCCTAGAGAAGCTAAGAACCTCATATTTACTTCCTTAACACTATATTCTTTTCCTAAGGAATAACAGCTATTTACTACCTCACAAAATCTGTCGTAGGCTTGTCGTAGAGTCTCCTTAGGGTCCTTTCTGAACGAATCAAATTGTTGAATGTAATTGTACTTTCTGTTGTCTCTGGTGGGCAGATCTCCTTCAAGATATTCCACCAAGGCTTCCCACATTTCCTTAGCGGTTTTCCATCTGATAATTTGTTGATATGTGCTTGTGTCGACAGAGCTGGATATGATGTGTATAGCTTTGCTGTCGAGTTCAACGAGCCTCCTTTCTTCGTCTGTCCATTCATTCATGGATTTAGGTATCTCGGGAGGTCCACTTGCTACTTCGGCAAGTAGGTTGGGCTTCATTGGAACATGAGGACCTGTTAGAACACATTGCGACAAACGGTTGTCAATAGAGTTCATGTATCTCATAACTTTATCTTTCCAGACTTCGAAGTGGCCTTCGTACAATATTGGGACGTGCCTGGTATTCGAAGTAGGCAGCATATAGTGAGCCATAGGATCTATTCGCAAGAGGTTAATCTTGGAAAAATGAATTTTCAAAGAATTAAGCTCTGATACCAATTGTTGGTCCCGAAATAGGCTCAATCTAGGCTAGAAGGGGGGGTTGAATAGCCTAGTTGCTTTTTGTATAAAACTTTTCTAAACACTTCTGAACAGCGGAAAACTAAAGAGGTTCTGAACTGACTGGTAAGCTGCTTAAGTAACACAGATTCAGTAAAGGTCTATAATAAGTAACAACAGTTAATAGAAAGATAAAAACAGATCAGACAGAACACGGGGTTTAGAAGTGGTTCGTACTGTGAATAGTACTACGTCCACTACCAAAGTGGTTAGCATTGGATTTTAAAAGGTGCACTTGTTTATCCACTAGGTTTATAAGTAAGATCTCTAATGGATTGTGTACAAAATGAGTTTTCAACCAAGTGTATAGTGGTGAGAGAAATAATCAATGATTAATTATTCTCTCACGTGCTAAACTAAAGAACAGTTTTTAAAATCAAACTTGATGAAGCTGAAGTGGAGTATAGACTGGCAGATCTGCAGCTTCAGGAAGTTTGGTGAAGTGTTAATTCTTGTCCTTTTGATCTCTTGAATGCTTGAGTGTTGAAGATGAAGCTTGAATGTTTAATGGGCAAGAGTTATATTTTCAGATCTTCAAAACTTGAATAAATACCAGAGAGATCTTTTGGACCGTTGGACTGAGGCAGAGGGGACTGTGTCCAACGTTCTATTGCATTGAATGCAATTCGGCGCTTTGGGAGATGTATGAGGCACAATCATCAGAGATGCAGTGTTTGCAGAGAAGACATTGCCGAATAGAGTAAGGTTTCAGGTTGCAGGCGTTGCAGCAGTAAAAGTCTTCTTAGCCAAAAGGGGTAATGTCTTCAGACTTCATGATTCAGGAGACAGACTGGACAGTTGTCAGTATGTAGTTGACTTCTTTGGAGTGAAATCTAATAAAGATATATTAACTAGATATTTTTTTTAAAATATCTAGATAAGACTTTATGAGACATAACTCCATGTTTTGGCTAGTCTTGATTCTTCGCTCTTGAGCAAACTTCAAAGTCTGCTGTTCTTCCAAGGTTGCTGTTGAAGCCTGCTTATCCGCGCCTAAACTAACACTAAAACAGTTCTAAACAACCTTGATTCTAAGACAGTTGCCACACTAATCGGTACGCAAACCTATTAGCCACTGTACAAGAGAATCAAAAGATGACTCAACAAAATCTAGAACCTATGAGGATCAACAGTAGGCTATCCCAGATATTCCACCAACTGCTTAAAAGCCTCTTGACATTCTGTTGTCCATTCAAACCCCTTGTTTCCCCAAAGCACTTTGAAAAAAAGCAGGCACCTTTCTGCTGACTTGGAAATAAAATGACCAAGAGCAATAACTCTGCCATTAAGCTTCTGGACATCCTTGATCCAGCGAGGAGGCTTCATTATGACTAACGCCTTGATTTTCTCTGGGTTTGCCTCAATCTCTCTTTCGTTCACCATGAACCCCAGGAACTTGCCCGCCTTCACACCGAACACACACTTGTTCGGATTCAGTTTCATGTTATTCCTAATGAGGTTTTTAAATGTCTCCTCCAAGTCAACAGTGTGATCATGTCCCGCAGATTTCATGACCATATCATCAATATAGTCTTCAACATTCCTGCCAATCTGCGAGCTGAAGACCTTATTCACCATCCACTGATAAGTAGCTCCTGTATTCTTTAAGCCAAAAGGCATCATTTTATAGCAATAGAGGCCCCCCGCTGCTTGGAACACAGTCAAAGCTTTATCCTTTTCATTCATCTTCACCTGGCGATACCCTGAATAAGCATCGATAAAGCTCAGAAACTCGAAGCCTGCTATAGCATCCACCAGCTTGTCTATACGAGGAAGAGGATAGCAATCTTTCGGGCAGGCTTTATTGAGATCAGTGAAATCCACACACATCCTCATCTTTCCATTTGACTTTTTAACCATAACCACATTGGCCAACCAAGTGGGGTAGTGATTTTCCTTGATGATATCCGCGCTGAGCAGTTTTTCAACCTCCTCCTTGATCGCTTTGTCCTTTTCCGTGGAGTATACTCTAGGCCGCTGCTGAATTGGCCTAAAAGTTGGATCCACGCTAAGGCAATGAACTGCAACGTCCTCGCTAACCCCTTGCATATCTTTTGTCCACCATGCAAACACATCCAAGCTGTTCTGGAGTTGATTGACCAAACTAGCCCGAGCTTCAACCGACGGTGCTATGCCAATCTTTATTTTTTACTCGGGATAAGTAGAATTAATAACAACCTCTTCAAGCTCGTCGTGAGCTATAAATTCAGGTTCATCCTGTATTTGGAGCGTGCCACATTCCACCTTTTCTTCTTCTTCAGCCTGAGTTTCTGCCTCATCAAGCTGGTCTAGCTCCATATCCACAGCCTACTCGACTTGTCTCCCTGACCCCACCATTGGCAAAGGACAAGTGATTTCCTCTGGGCAACGCTGCTCGCCCTGTGTCGAACTCTCACCAACCACATCAATCGTCAATGGGCCCACAGTTACGTGAGACTTTTCCTTAGTGCTAATGGTGACCTTCTGCTCGCCATCTTCAAGAGTCAGTTTTTGCCTTTTCCTTTGACTATCCCGAACATATTCCAGCACTGCTCGGGGCTGACTCTTCAAGACCACCACTTCTTGATCTGTATAAAACTTTGCCCGCTGGTGAGGGATGGGGTCAACCATCTGAAATTTTCTCATGCTGGGCACCCCCAAAATTATATTGTAGGGAGATTTAAGGTCGATCACCATAAAGGTAACCCTCTCCGTCCTAGTACGAATACCCTCGCCAATGAAGACTTCGAGCTCAACCGTGCCTTTGACCGACACTTTGTGATCAGTGAAGCCCTCCAAGGCTCCTGCATATGGCTTGAGACAATCATCCTTCAATTCTAGGCCTTGGAAGCAGGAATAATACATCACATCTCTGCATGCCCCTGTGTCCACCAAGATCCTATGCACAACCCAGCCATCAACCAGAGCAGAAACGATCAAAAACTGCTCCCCGACCACATTACTCGCCAATTCGCTGCGAGTGAACTGTATTGCCTCCTCCCCTGCTTGCAAAGTGGTCGGGCAATCCACCACCTTCGACAAGGAATCGATCTGCTTTCCAAGCTGGGTAAGTGTAGGTTCCTCGTCCATAATCACATTTATTACCCTCGGATTGGGGGTGCATCTCTTCGAGGGGCATTCTCCTTATTATTTCCATCTCTATTGAACCAGTCCAACCAGCCTTTATTTATCAACTTTTGTATGGCCTTTTTCAACGGCTAGTACTCCTCCATCGTGTGCCCATAGTCATCATGATAGGCACACCTCTTAGTCCGATCCCTGGAATCTGTTGTCTCGGGATTCATGCGTGGTGGCCGGGGAAGCTCATCTCGAACTTCGTACATTATATCCTCCCGCAATGTATTGAGTGGGGTGAGATCACTTTCCCGAAGAAACTCCCTTAGGCGGTCATATCGTGATTTGCTTATGTTATAACCGACGCCTGCACCCTGGCCGCTACCTTTGGCATTAGCCCAGCTCCCCCAGTCTCGGTGCTTTCCTTCTCCTTTTCTTTCTTGGCGGTCTCCCCTGCGCACCACTTTTGAGCCCGCATCAACATCTCTGCCTGCGTCTTGGCATGCTCAACTCTGACCTCAAATCGCCTTCCCCTTCGAGCAACCCCGTCTCAAAGCACAAGGTAACCTCCTGATCGGATAAACCAGGAACTTGCTCAAGCATTTTTGTAAACCGCTCCAAATAGCTAGTAGTTGATTCGTGGGCTCCCTATTTAACCTTAGACAAGTCAGCCCTTGTCTTTGCGGTTGCCTTCGAAGTTCCAAAATTGGCTAAGAACTTTACCTGCAAATCAACTCAATTGTTAATAGACCTGCGAGGAAGAGCTCCCATCCAAGCCAGTGCCTTTCCTTGTAACGATCCCACGAAAGCTCGGATTTTCAATGTCTCGTCTGATGTTACAAGGCCAATTTGGGACTCAAATGACATCAACCAATCTTTCGCCTTGGTCTTCCCTGTGTACTCTTTAACGTTAGGGAAGATGAGCCCTTGTGTTGGAGGTGCATTCTTAATCCAGGGGGCCAAAGGACTAGCTGACGTGCCCAGAAAATTCCCATCCAAGGCCTTGCCCTGCTCCCAAGCTTCCATACCGCACTTCAAATCTTCAAACTCTTGCATGTTGATGGTGGCAGGCAAACCACCCACGGGCTGAGGCTACACCCTGGGCACAAGAGGGGCCTGTGGGGGTCCCATAGCTCCCATAGCTTGAGCTATACCCACGTCCTGTGCCACTTGTGCCTGGGCTACATCTGCGAGTTGAGGCACTAGATCATTGGCCACTAGACTTTTCTGTGCATTTGCTTGCGGCAACTCATGCCTGCCTCTGGAATGATGTGACAGATGAACTTGTGACCTTCTAAGCGAAGGTGTTCGAGAACGACGAGCATGTGACCTCCTAGGAGATGGAGTGTGATGATTGCGAGCATGCGACCTGCGCAGGGATGGTGAACGAGGGCGACGACGAAGGTGCGACCTTCGTGGAGAAGGTGACATTCGACGGTGGCGAGACTGTGCCGAATCCTCTCTTGCCCGAGGCCCCAATCGAGAATGTACACTCGGAACAACCCTATGACTGGCTCTGCCCCTTGCTGGATTCTTGTTCACGAGGTTGCGAAGGAACCAGTACTGGACTTTGGTGATTCCCCCCGACCTGGATACACTTGCTGCTTGACTCGGCGCCGGTATACCCGGAAGGGGCTCCAACTCAATGGGCAATGGGGGCTTGCCCATTGCAATTAGCTTCAAATTCAACTGGTGCATTTGCCCTAGATATATCGCCCTCTGGCGTAAAGCTTCCTCTTGAAACTCATTGGCCAGTCCAATAGCAATAACGACACTCCTGGCCAGCGAATCCAAGCCCCGTCGTTGATTAAGCAAATGACGAGCGTCATGAAGTGGTGGAGGTGGGGGATTATTACCAGCTGGAAGGTTCATGCTAGGCGTGGCTGTATGTACCTCCTCCACCTGACTACCGCCATTAACGCCATTTTTAGCTATAACTAAACTTGTAACGTTGTTAGAAAATAAGCACCTAATAGAAGTTCCCCGACAACGGAACCAACTGATGCGTCCAAAATAATCCTCGGACACACAGGACTTAACAATCTGGATATCTGGCTTTCAATTCTATCCAAAACCTTCAAGGCCCAAACCTGCAATACAAACACCAACTGTGAACTAGGCAGGCGCTTACCCTACAAATGCGCTTCAACGTGTGAATTAGCAAATACTCAGTTGAGTAAGCAATTTGACAGAGTTTAGCCTTGGTAAAAAATCACGTACCTTCCTCCCTTGATGGGAGAGGTTTTTTATAGCCTTCATGGGAAGCTAGATAACACCCCATTAAATGTCGTTACGTCCATGGCGGGCACATTAATCGCCCACGGTCCAATCATGAGCGAAGCGAGTTTCGAGGTAGCTTGCCCGTCAGGGACCGTTACTTGCATAACAGAAAGCATGGTAAGCTTGCTCGGCTGAACACTTGCCTCGCTAGGCACTTAGCCCCCAGCTCGCTATCTCTCCAGCCCCCATACTTCTGAGAAGTAATTACTTGCCCTTCAGATCGTGGAGGTCATAATATGGCTGGTGCCCGCTTCATTACTTTGACCTTGACTGTGGAATGCACGTGTTTTGCTCATGACTAAAGAAAACGTGCCAAGTACGTGTGCTATGTCCGGGCCTATTGGTCAAGATAGTTCATGTGAGAACCCAAACTCATTACTTGTATAACATCATTATAACATGCTTAACGTATACTTTAACATGTTAGAGAGTTCATATTGTTCATGTCATGCTTGCATTAGGTTGGTTACGATCATAGTCGTTTGAATGCCTTCTATGCGTTGCATGCTTTGTCGTTAATGCTTTGAGTATTCATCTTAGCATGTTTGCACTTAACTAAGTCCCATTGGAGTCTTTGTACCTTGCATATATGACTTATAACATTAATCTTGATCATAGTATGCTTGGTTGAGAGTTTAGAAGCATTGTTGCTTCGTTTGAGCCTTAGGGTCTCTCGGGATTGCCTTAGTTGCTTGTATTGTTTGTGATTTCAACTTGCGAAAAGTTCATTTGAGTTCTAGACCAAGTGTACTAGTATTTCTCATGCTTGCACAATGATTGTTCATAGACATTGCATTTGGTAATAAGATGACCAATATATTTCTTCACAGATCAGTCTTGGTTTTGGGTAAACTTCGGGAAAATTCTGGTACCAATCTGCTAAAGAGAATTCTCTAAAAATTTAGTATGTTTTACCTACGTATGTTAGGATACTCTCTGTAAATTTTGGTAATTTTTCAAGGTGTTTAAGTACCTGAATTAGGTCTTGACTTACGGCTGTGCCAGATTTCTGTTTTCAAGAATTCAGCTTCTGTACTTGAACTTGTAGTGACCATATTTTGATGAATATAAGTCCAAATGGAGTGATTTAAAAAGCTAAAATATAGTTTAATGAGTCTAGTTTCATAAAAATCAAAAATCAGCTCATTTGGAGGTGTGAGTGATTTATGGTGGAATTTACAAGTTTACTGGTCAGAAACAGCAAAACTGAGTCTTGGGCTTTGAACAGGACCATGCGCTAGCATTGTCCAAACCAAAGCGACCGCATTGTGCAATTTTCTGCAATTACGGGATTTCTGAATTTTGAACTTTGGTCTGAACCATTGAACCCCTTTAGACCCAATCCGAACCCCCACCTTGTTTGTGACCTTTCCATGTTTAATTTCAACCCTTTGATGTGTTTTTATCAATGGCCAACATGAATCCACCAATTAGAAGCTTGATAACCCTTGCCTAGGATTGAACCTTTAGTGAGTTCATCCTCTCCAAACTCAACATTCAGCCATTTTCATTCCTCCATTGTTGATCTGATTCATAGAGAGAGAAAGAGTAACCTTGAAGATCCTTCACCTTGTTTGCTTGATTGCCGGAGATCCGGCCATCGGATTTTCGATTGGAGACCACCAAATCGAAGCCCTTGCTCCCTAGTTTCTTAATCCTTGCTTTATTTCGTCATCCAACCATCTGATTTCGAATAAGGTAAGCACCCAATTCCCCCGTTTTTGTATGTTCAATATCAAGCATGCTCCCTTCATGATAGTTTATAGTTACATGTTCAAGAAGACATGCACCATGTTAAAAACTTGAAATTATTTAAGTTAATTTTCTGTAAATTTCCGATTAATGACTCATAATTGATAATTTGAACTTGTGTCAAGCATGAATAATGTTCTAGAATGGATTTGGAATAACTTTTGTTCTTGGACTTGTTGTAAATTATGACTTTAAAAATGATGAACATGTTAGGGTTCACAATTTGGGAACTTTGATATTGATGGACTAAAAGTCATGAATGACTTAATAGTTTACTTGTTAATGAATCGAGAACATAGAAAAGAGTCATGAATTGCATATAGCATTCATCCTCTACTTAGAAATATTTTAGCGATAACTCAACGGAGTTGCACTTAGAGAGTCATTGAACAATACCGACTCTACAATGAATCCCTACGACGTTTAGAGTTCAATTGAATTGTAAATTAGTTCTTGGGAATTTTTAACGTGATTGATCTTATGCTTGACTTGTATATCGTAGAGTAACATGCCTACTTGATTGGACGAGTCGCTCTTGTCGACCTCGCTCCCTTACTTGATTTATTACGTGAGTAAACATCTACTTGACTCGACGAGTTCGCTCTTGTCGAACTCGCTTACTTGATTTTGTGTGACAAGTAAATATTTACTTGGCATACCATTAGTCCAGGCATTCGTGAATTGTCTTGATGGTCAACGATGCATCGCCGTCATGAATCGCGAGATTCATGGTAGTGATGAGTCGCCACACCATAAACTTGCACACACCCTTCACTACTGATCACAGTGGAGAAGAGTACCTTGTCGTAACCAAAGGGCGCTTGGAACAATATTATCGTGGTCGATGTATCATACACGTGCATCCGACAAATACAATCGTGATAACCTTGTTTATTTCGGGATCTGGCGGCACCGGTTCCATAACATATCCTTATCCTATGTGATTTAATTAAGCACTTATGTGAAAACAACGTGCATCGCGACATGAGAACTATGTGCTAGTATGATCTTGCTTGATACGTGCTATGTATGCCTTGCATTATATCCTGTCATGCATAATTGGTGGCTTACAAAGTCTTTATGACTTACCCCTTCCCTTTTACTGTTTTAGATCCTAACCATCCAGGACCGTCTCATCGAGGTTGATCGTCTACTCTTGATCGTGATCGCTCGCCTGAGGTGGTAGCGTTGGCTTTTGGTTTCTTTTTTGGCAAGGACGCTTGGGTTAAAGCAAGTCATTTAGACTTCGCTTGGGAATGTGTAATTGTAGTAGCTTGTACTTGTTGTAGACTAAGACTAATAGTACTACTTATGTTTCTAGTTGTTTTCTAAGCACTTGTAGGCCGAGCCTTGCTTGCATGTATTGGTTCACTCGTTAAGACTTCCGTGAGCATCCCATTAGCTCTTATTTACTTTTGTAGTTTCTCCGTGTTTAGCCGTTGAGGTGTTTATATATTAGCATGAATTGTTTAGTTGTT
The DNA here is from genome assembly GCA_013146195.2 of Codonopsis lanceolata. Classification (NCBI taxonomy): domain Eukaryota; kingdom Viridiplantae; phylum Streptophyta; class Magnoliopsida; order Asterales; family Campanulaceae; genus Codonopsis; species Codonopsis lanceolata. Next base: position 98,906,774 of record CM028384.1, on the reverse strand, counting down.
GGGTTCCGTTGTAAATTCGCCGATGACTTGGTTTACTTGCTATTAACTGTTATATCGGGTTCTAATGTTTTAAATTATTCCGGCTTTTAATGCCGAGTTGTATCATGCTGTGTCCAATGTTGCGTCACGTCAGTTTTGATAATTGAGTCCTTGCATGAATTGTAGTCCTTATTTGGACGACACGACCCGCGATTCCTCCTCGGGGTCGGGGTCGGGTCGTCACAGTTCATCAGCCATTGATTCTTCTTTTCTCGTTGTCTCTGATCTTGTGAAATAAAAAAAAAAAGGCTCTGAATAAAGTTTGAAAGCTACCTACTGGATATATCCTAATTTGTTTTGAGATCAATAGTATCTTATTATAATGACTTTTTGGGAACAGATTTTTAATTTCAAAATGTTTTGATGAATGTAGTATTCTATGAGGTGACATTGATGAATTCATTGGAAGTAAAACAATTCTCTTACTCTCTCTCTCTCTCTCTCATATATTTTTTATTATACACTTTGATATCTTTTAGTCATCAATTACGACATGCATTCTTGGTAATTATGTGTCACCTTGAGATGAAATATATGTGTTTGCTCACGTATGAAATTCTATTTATTAAATTTTCAATGTTTGATTTATTTTGGAAAATGGGCCGAATTACATAGTTTAAATAGGATCTTTGTTAAATCTTTGCATAACTTATCAGTGTGTAAGAAGTGTGGTATACTAGGTGTATTCGTGGCCTTATCAAACTTGTTAATCCTTAGTCAATTAGGTCAACAGTTTTTATTACTTTCCATATTTAACTATACTCGTTCCTTTGGTTTTTAATCTTCCAATTCCTTACGGTTTGAAGATTCTTTAGTAACCCTAATTATAGTTTGTCTCCTATATATATACTCTAACTCTTATTAGTCTTTATATTCTTGTCTCCCTTGTTTGAAAATTACTCCTTCCCTATATCGTTTCTTGTATGTCTCATCATGTCAACCATTCATGGATGTTCGTGCCCCTTGCATTCCGAGGGTTCTTCCCATAATGATCTTCTATTTCGTATCCTTCCCATTGACTATGAACATGGATGTTGGTCTATCCATGTGTCTGGACCCTCTAGACTTGATGTTCTTTCATCCAAGACTTCATTGAAGGCTTCATTCTTTTCTAAACCTGTTACTAGAGACTATGTCCTTCCTGCCCCGTTTTGTGTCAATGTCTTATTCCTTCGTGAGTGTACGACAAATATTGATATGCAACTTGTCCACGTTTTGGATCAGTATGATTTTGTTATCGATTATCTTCGCTTCCATCGCAAGGCACATGAGATTTACGATGAGTTGCTTCTTTCTGGCAAAATCAAAGGGGGAGATGTTGTGTTGCTACCTAGAAATTTAGGGGGAGCACCTAAGTGTTGTAACACTTGTGGGAGTATGTGTCATAATTGTTTCAAGTTCAAGGGAAAAGACAAAGCCAAAGATTCAAGTGATGATGAAGACAATGATGATACTACTGAAGATGTTGTTATTGTGGCCAAAGCTGCTCAGAATTGGGGAATGCTCAACATTTCTCAGAGTGATGATTCTGGGGGAGTTGATCCTGTTCCTATTACTAATCCTTGTCCCACTGTTAATCAACATCAGTTTCCTTGGGAAATTGTGGATCATGAAGAACACTTTAAAATGGTTTTTAGAGCTTAATTATAATGTCTAATTTAGGGGGAGTTGTTTGCTATTTTTAATTGATGATTATTTTGTTTATTTTTTCGTTTGTTCATAAAGGCAAAAGGGGGGGGGGGGAGATTGTTGGATATTGATTAATTGAGTTATTGAGTTATCTAATTGTGTTATTTTAATTAATTATTTGTTTTGCCTTTCTTGGTATTTACATTTATTAATTATTATTGTTACACCTTTTATAAAAAAGGTTATTTTGGAGATTATGGTTTTAATTGGAATTTAGGGTTTACGAATTATTAGTCTTTTAGGATTATGCTTTCTTAGTTAACACGGTTTGTGTGAGCCATTTGTCTAATTCAATGAGACACGATTGACCCAATTATATTTGGTAAGGAATTCTTCTTATTTGGTAAGTCTATATTTGATAAGATCTTATCCTTCTTTATTGCACTAACCCACTAATCTTTTATGGTAAGTGGTTTTCTTGTTCTACAAGGTTTCTAGGTCACGGGTGCAACTATGTATAGAAGAGGACGTAGCCCTTGAATGCTATGATGTTTACTGAGCATAGATCTTACATAGAATTATCAGAGAGAAAGAGAGATTAAGAAGACTGCTGCCTAGTGAATGAACTGTCCAATGTACTTTCATCGGAGACTTCATTTATCTTAGCCTAGCACAGTGCTGATAGTTTATACCCAATGCTGGCTTGTTTTAATTACTTAGATGACATCAGTCTATTAGGTTGGAGGTTGTGATTATTCAAAGCCATATTTGTTATCTTTAGAGCTTTTTATAAATTCCACTTTGTTAGTCTTTCGAATGTAATGAGCTTAAACATATATTTTACTAGCAAATCTTATTTTAACAGTTTTGGTTAGGTCTTTAAATAGTGGATTCCTTCTCCAAAGTATAGGACCAACGTTTTCCACATGTATTTCGACTCACCAAGATTGGACAAATCTCAGGTGAAAGGCCTATATTCTTTTCGGGATCCACCATTCAAACAATTTAGGGAGATATCACAAAATTCATGATCGATCCAAGTGCACACAATTTTTTTGTTGGCCAATGATCACATTGAATATTTTTTTTCAGGGGTGACCCCCTTTATTGTTTTTGTGATTATTTTGCTTATTTTTTTTGCCAATGATCTTTTACTAACAATAAATTCTCTCTTTTTTTCTTTGTGCATATAGGGTTGATTGGGAATTTTAAGATATAAAAAAGAAACGACCAGTCAAGCTGTGTTCTAGCAAGATACACATGCATATACCTACTATTTGTTAATCTCTACGTGCATGCACGTGTGTGAGTCATCTATTTTTTTGAAAACACTACTTTTTTTTAAGAGTAAATCAAACTATTTAACCGAACCCAAAGGCTGCCTAAGTTCCTCATTTTCGAGGCTCAGGTCATCATAGTTCAACTCTGTCAAAGTCATTTTTTTAAAAATTTTGTTTCTTTTTTGTTTTTTGCTTTGAAAATGAATTTCTCTTGGATTGAAAAAAATGAATTTCTTTTTTATTAAATTTTTTTTGAAAGGAAACGAAAACCAAGTATTGCACATGAATTTTATTTTATTTTAGTTTCCTATAAAATTGTTAACAGTAGCAAAGAAAAGCAACACAAAATTTCAAATATATATACACAAAAAGAAACTAGACTAAAGAAAAGAAAATCACCATCTTCTTCTTTTTTTAATGCTTTTTTTGAAAGAATGATATATATATATATATATATATATATATATATATATATATATATATATATATATATATATATATATATATATATAGATATATATATATATAATAATAATAATAATAATAATAAACCAAATAATATCAAATAAAAAAAAGCATATTAACAAACCCAAAGGAAAATGAGTCTACCCCTCTTTTTTTGTTAAAAAAACAAAACTACCCAGCAGAGTCACCACTGTGAGAACCACGTTTCGACCCCCACTCGTAATGAAAACGAGTGGTTTCAAAACTTAAGCGTGTGGAATGCTTTCGACCTTGTTGTGGAATCTTAAAATATATGTACAGGGTTATCACATCTATTTTATGGATAAATAGAGAAAAACCCAAAATGCCAGAAAATATGGGTTCGGGGGACTAAGTTACGAGTTGGGAAGGGGTTAGGCATACAACTTGCCCTTTCGATCTCACAACGGGTTTGCTAACATGCTTGGTTTATTATATATATCTTTTAGTCTAGAAAATATTTATATGTGTATATAACGGAAAATAATAAAGACTTATATTACAAAAAGAAAACAAAAGACAACTAAAAAAATAACAAACTGGAGAATAATAATGATTATTTCAAATGCTATTTTATGAAATAAAGTTATACTAACAACACAACTTATTTAGACTATATACAAGCAAAATAAAGTAACTAGACAGGAAAACATAATAACTATTCTACATCTAAAATATAAATGGAAAACAAAACAAACTTAAGAATATGTATAAATAATAAAAGTATTTATAGGTCCACTAAGTATAAATATCTACATTTTATTTACATACTTTGAAATAAATAACTATGGGGACAAAATAATAGGCCCGAGACCTACCTCTTGTAGCCTGAGTATTTGATCCCCATATGCCAAGGCTTAGGCGATTCGCGTGTGCTTCCCATGTCCTTTCGAGAAAGGAAGTCTTTTTGTTGTTGTTGTTGTTGGTGTTGGTGTTGTTGTTATTTTGGCAAGATTTCGGTAGCGTAACGGTAGTGTTATTGTGTTTGCGTGTGTATGTGTGTGCGCGCGTTGATGTGTGTGTGTTGTTGGAATTGTTGTTATAATTTTATATTTTTGGAGTTGTACCGTCGAGCTATTGTATCTATTCTAGAGGTTTTGTTATGTTGTTCTCCCGAGCATGCCTTAGCTCGTGGTTTCTATTGTAGTTGTCATTATTGTTACCTCCGGCACGTTTAGGGTTGATATTGTGGTTTAGTTTAGACTAATAGACTCGTGTTCTTATAGTTGGTTTTCCCTCCAGCATGTTTTAACCGTTGAGTGGTTTTTGTACATGTTGGGTTCTTAGCTGTTGCGTCAGCCTTAGGTTTGCCGATGGTTTGTTGCCTGTGTGCAATGTTGCGTTACGTACATCGTAGATTTGTTGAGAGATAGTTGTCTTTCAGTCTTGGATTATGTGGTTTGGAATTGAAGGCTTGGGTTCCACTTTATGATTTACTTTCACATGTTTTGGTTTTTGTTGTCTTGTATAGCCATTTTGGTTTTACTTTCTCGTTAGAGCTTGTTTTGCTCGGCAGTTTAACTTGCGTCATTGTGCTTAGCAGGTGCTTGTTCGTTCTATTATGTTGTTTTCATGGCACACCTTGATATTTTGTATAGGAAAATCGGGTTGGTTCGTGATAGTTAGTTTTAGAGCTATAGGTTAGTAGTTATTTGCTAGGATAGTGTAGACACCCCAATTTCGTACCCCTAGTATGTGATATGATATGAAATATCAAGACCTATTAAAAACTAACGAATGTCAAGTTACAGGGTTAAAAGTACAAAAGAAAAAGCAGGATGTGTAAATAGTGAAATGTAGGGGGCCTAACTGCCAAAAAGAGATCAAAAAAGCCCCCTGGCGCCACCCACACCCACTCTGGGCGCCGCGCCAACACCCTCCGTGGGTGGTGCCCAATAGTGCTCTGTGCACTGTAGCAGTTTGCCTCTGGTACGATTTCTCAAGCGTGCGGTACAAGCCGATGAAGCACAAAAGAAGAAATCTTAAGGACGAAGGAATCCCAATCTCCGCAAAGAGTTCTGAGAGATCGCTCTGAGAGAAATCCCTTCCCTAAGCCTCGAAGCTCCGTCAAATCTCCCCAAACACAAAACCAATTGGTCAAAGTGAAACCTAGTTGCCCTGCAAGGATCCCACCCTATTCCTCCTGTCCAAAAATCTCAAAAAAGAAGTTGCTCTGCCTGAATCCAGACGCTAAATCTGCAAAAAAACAAGCAGTTGCTCTACCCGATTTCCGCCGTCAGCAAGCAAACAACAGCAAAAAAGCAAGCAATTGCTCTGCCCGGTTCCCGAGGCTAGAAAGCAACTTTCGGAAGCAGTTACTCTGCCCAAATCTCCGCAACAGCAAAACAACATCAAAAAGACTCTCTCTCCCTGAAGGACAGAGCGACCACAACCTAAATCTACTAGAAGTTAGTTGGTACGGGATAAAAGCCCCCATGCTTCAAAAGGTAGGCTATTTAAAGTTTTAATATATAAAAATGCTATTTAAGCCGGCCCGATGTAATAAATATAAGCAATTATGTTGCCCGGATTTCTATAAGAAAATAACACTAAATGTATTTGTAATTCCTGGAAAGAGACTGTTGCAAGTTTGTAATAATATAGCTACAAATATATATGTTTAAATGCTTTATTTTATCTGCTAAATAAATATGATAAAAGCATATTTTAGCCAAAAAAAAAACTTGTTTTTGAGACCGAAAGGGCTAGTTGGGTGCCTAACGCCTTCCCACCTCATAACTTAGCATGCGAACTCTTTACAAAATCTGGTTACTTTTGGTTTTTCTTTATTTCTCCTTACAATAAAGATGCAGACTCTATTACAACATTTTGAGTTCACAGTGAGGCCAGACGTATTCCAACACGCTCTTTGCAACGTTCTTTTTGCACTTTTAATTTTGTTTTCCCTAAACAAGGGAAGATGGAATGAAAAGAGCGTTGCGTTTTCTGAATCTTGTTTTCCCCTAAACAAGGGAGGATGAGATATAGAAAACCCGAGGCACTCACAGTGGTCCACAATGAGGCCAGGCGTATTCCACGCGCTCTTCACAAAGTTCTTTTTGTACTTTTAATTTTGTTTTCCCCTAAACAAGGGAAGATGGAATGAAAAGAGCATTGTCATTTTTTAATCTTGTTTTCCCCTAAAAAAAGGAGGATGCGATACGGAAAAAAACCGGGGCACTCACAGATAGGTTCCTTGTCCTAGGTTGGGTTAGGTTATTGTTGATTTTTTAACGTCGACTGTTGTGTGTAGCTATTATAATGTCTGGAACTTGGTGCGTAGCTAGTTCTAGTAGGCCTCGTTCGGGTTCAGCTGATGGCAATGAGAGAGTGGAGAACGTTAATGAACCGTGTGTGACTTCTTAGTTGAGATTGGGATAGTAAGGCAATACTACAGTTCTTGAGAAATTTTTGAAGATGAAACGTGAGAGTTTTGATGGGTAGCCCGATGATTCTATGGCAGAACTTTGGTTAGAAAGCATGGAGAAGATCTTTTTGCAGTTTTGGGTTGTACCTCAAAAGAGATGGTGACCTTGGCAGTGTTCAAATTGGTGGCATGTGCTACGAGATAGTTGGGGACAGCATGGAGTGCCTCGAGTGTGGGATAACTTCTTGAGAGAGTTCAGGGCACAGTTTATTCCTACTGTAGTTCAAGAAAGAAGAGAGATGAAATTCATTGCGATAGAACAAGGTAATATGACCATGGCTCAGTATTCAGTGAAGTTCACGGAGTCAGCCTGCTATTGTAGTTACTTAATACCAGATGAGGCTAAGAAGACTCGGCGTTTTGTGAAAGGCCTAAGGATGAAATATCGTTGGCATCTTATTCCATTGTAGCTTACGGATTACCGAGGAGCTGTGGACCGTGCTTATACGATTGAGTTAGATATCGAGGAATACGCTCAGATGAGAACCTTAAGGACTATTGGGAATGATGATGGTAATAAAGGGCTCTTAGCACCTTAGGCGGTTAGACAGGCAAACCCAAAATCTAGTGGACGGGGTGACACTTCTACCTCTAGTCAAAGACGACGGGGTGATGACTTAAAATGTACCTTTTGTTTGAGAAGGATTTCCCTAATATGAGAGTTAACCAGTCTAGGAGTGCTAATCAGTAGTCTAGTGGCTCTAAGAAAGATGGAGATGGTCGGCCTAAAGTTTGAGGTCGTGTGCTCGTGGTGGTTGGCCGTTGTGGAGTTTTGAGACCTACCCGAGATATGAGGTAATCTCTTATACGTATATTATTGTTATTATTATCGTTATTATGAGTACGCGTTTCATCGGTAGCTCATGTGCATATATAAACGCATTACATGGTGCATTGAGAATTATTTGTTTGTTGTTTTGATCGAGGGGGATACCCCGATATGATATTTGTTTGTTATATTGTTTGATTTGTGATAAGCCAGTAAGTAATCACATGTGGTATAAGAATTGCTTATGAGTTGTGATGATGAACTTGTGATGTGCCGGTAGGTAATTATTTGTGTTATGAAATTTGGTTATGTTGGCCTATATAGATAGATGTCCATGTTATATGATAGATGTGTTTTATACGCATCTATTAGGTACTTATACAACTTACAAATAACAATTCCACGAAGCTTTTGGCTACTAATATGTGTTTTGGAGCTTAATTGTGAGTTTCAGGGTTTTAGGTGGAATTATGGAATTTACAAGGCTTTAAGTGAAGAATTTAAGGAAGGGTGCAAAGTGTTAAAAGATTAAAAGAAGAGGTATCAGAATTAAGAAACCCCTTGCGGACGTAAGGTCATCAACTTTGCCCCCGTAAGGTCTCTAGTACGTGTCTATTCGTGGATTACTGCTACGTCGATTCGAAGTCAGGCTGGTGCGTGTAAAGTTAGTATTTGTATTTATACATGTTGGGAGATATGGAAGGCGCGCTGTTCGGCTCATTTTGACAATGTTGAAATGTCTATTGATTCTATCAGTGACAAGATTATGAAAGGCATTCAAGAGGTGATGTTCCTCTTCCAGCCAAAGGTTAGAATGTCTCAATTTGATACTCTTGTTGTTCAAGGTTTGCATCTTGACATTAAAAGGGTAGGAGTTAATCGTGGGCAATGGTTGCGTTGGAAGGCTCCCGCTTTGGGATGCATGAAACTTAATACTGATGGCTCAGCTTTGCAAGGGAGATGTTCTGGCGGCGGCGTTATTCGTCGTCCTGATGGTGTTATGGTGGCAGCTTTTTCGGGTAATTATGGTGATGGTACGAACATGCTTGCAGAAATTTTGGCTCTTCGAGATGGTCTCCGTTTATGTAGAAATTTGGGTTTATATAATGTTGTTGTTGAGTCGGACTCTTTGGTGGTTGTTAATGGTGTTTCAGGCGCGCATCAAGTGCCTTGGAGTTATGTTTATACAATTCGGGAGTGTCAATCTTTGCTTGGTGACTTTGTCTTATCTCATGTCTTCTGGGAGCAAAATAGAGTGGCTGATCGTCTTGCCTTCTGTGGTTCTCTTCATATGGGGTTTATTGTTTATCATTCTATATCTGATCTTCCGGATAGTGCTCGTAGATCTATGATTTTAGATGATAGAGGTTTATTTACTTTCAGGAAATAGTTGTTTGTCGGCTTTTGCCTTTTTTGAGGTTAGGCTCCTTTGTCCCCCCGATGTTTGGGTAAGGCTGGTTGTCCCCCTCTTGTACTTTTATATTTTGCTATTTTAATAAATTCCCGCAGGTGTCGCCCTGCTTCCTTAAAAAAAAAAAAAAAAAAAAAAAAAGGTCTCTAGTACGTGAGCCCAAGGGAAGGAAAGGCCTTGTGGCCGCATGACCTTGCACCTTGCCCCCGCAAGCCCTTCCGTTTCACAATGCCAGGAGTTGTACCCTAATTCGATCTCCTGCCATGTACACATTAGTATAAATACAAGTCTTGTAGCCCTGGGTTCTAGGCCGGAAATAATATTAATTTGTAATTAATAGGAATAGATAGATTCCCCGCTTTTCTTTTTATTTCTTGATCTGAATGGCCGTTACTTGCTTGCGTCGTCCTTTCAAGGAATCAAGCTAATCAGTCGAGAAAATCTACAAAGAACAGAAAGGCGGGCCATATCTGCTTTATTTACTGCTTTATATCTGGAAAAAAAAGACTTTACTGTTTTTTAGATACCACACACACGCGCACGCACGTAGAAATATTCCGAACTGCTACCCTACACTATGGCCAGCCTACCCCCTGCATCAGCCGACGTTAATTGCATATAGATTCTCAGCACACTTCATGGACCGATCGGTGCATATATTTGACCTAGACCATTTGAATGGTGGATCCCAGAAAGAGTATAGGCCCTTTGCCTGAGATCAGTTCAATCTTGGGGAGTCGAAAGGCAAATGAAGTACAAAGGTCTTATACTTTGGAAAAAGAATCCACTATTCCTTCCAGGAATAGTCCCGAGACTGTCAAAACAAAGCAGGTGCTTGTCTGATCAATTGTAAGGAAAATGAATAATAATAAAAAATATTAATAATAAAGGCACACTGTACTTGAACCCAAAAGGCTGAGACCTACCCTCCTGATACCTTAAAACCCTTTTCCTCAGAAACATGGCCCGAGTTTAGAAAGGCAGAGATAACATCGGTCGTTTGATACGAGAAACAGGCACAGAGGTCAGATCAGAAAATATCAGAATCAGTCAAGAAGGTATAGATTTGGAAAGAATGGCCGCCGAAAATGAACAGTATGTTATGAGTACTGATACAGGGGCTTCAGAGTACCTTCCTACTCCAGCCATGCAGCAATGGTTAGATCAAAAGTTGGATGCACAGAATGATCACATAATAAACCAGATAGCAAACCACATGCAAGGTCCAAGGCCCAATGGTGAGGGAACCACTTTCATACCCCTGATATGTAACATGACACGAAATATCAAGACCTGTTATAAACAAACGAATGTCAAGTTACAGGGTTAAAAGTGCAAAAGAAAAAGCAGGATGCGTAAACAGTGAAATGCAGGGGGCCTAAGAGCCAAAAAGAGATCAAAAAAGCCCCCAGGCACCACCCACACCCACTTTGGACGCCGCGCCAGCACCCTCCATGGGTGGCGTACAATAGTGCTCTATGCATTGTAGCAGTTTGCCACCGGTACTGATCGCGGTATTTTATACGTCGATTTTATATGCTTCTATGACTTAAATTATGCTATTTCACGAGGCTTTTGGCTACTGATATGTGTTTTCAGAAAGTTTTGTAAGTTTTAGGGTTTTTATTGAAAATATGTAAAACTCCAGGGTTTTATATGCAAATTCCAAGAAGGGTCCAAAATGAAAAATGAAGAAGAAACGAAGGAAGTCCAAACTGGAGACCTTGCGGTCGCAAGGTATTTCAGGCCTTGCCCCCGCAAGGTGGACAGTAGCAAGAAGAAACCAAGGGCCGGAAACTAGAGACCTCATGACGCAGTACTCCAACACCTGCGACCGCAAGGTGGTCAGAATGCGAGAAGTTCGTATTTTCACAAGTGATTCGATTGGATTACAACTCCCCGGTATAAATAGAGGTCGGATGCCAAAGCCTAGGAGATAGAAAAACGGTTGGAAACAGTTTTGTATAAATTTTAGATAGTTTTTAGGTTGTATAACATAGTTAGATTGTGTAATTACAAGTATTGAAGATCGAATCATGTTTCCGTTCATCTCCATGTGTTGTTCATTGTCTATGATGAACTAAATCATCCATAATCTAGGAGGTGGGAGGTAACTTGTATTGAATTTATGTTTTAATTCATATTTATGTTCATTCAATTCTTGTTAATTGTGAAGTTTATCAATCCCTCTATTATTTCGCTTTGAACAAATGAATGTAATCGCAAATAATAAAGGCCTAGAGGTGCGGATAACTGCATGACCAATGTGCATATGTTGTACACTGGCTCACCATCACAATAAATTGGACTTATCGATGCACGAGAGTGATAAGTTAGGACCAGGTTCATACATGATTTAGGTGACAAATAAATCATATGTTCTTGTGCTTAGGATATAGAATGGATGAATGTTGCGGGGATGGAGGCTGAACCAATAGTTCAACAGACTATATCTATCTTTCGTGAACGAACCCAAAATTTTGAATTATAATTATTGTGAATTAAGCATAAAGGAGATACAAGTGAAACCCAAGTCCTAGATTGCCACCTACCATAAGATCTTCAAAACTGTAATTACTGCTAATTAGTTAAACACCTAAATAATAATAGTAGTTTAGAATAAAATAATTATGAAAACCCCGTTTAGATTAATAATTTGCTATCAATAAATTGGACTGTTCGTGATCACTTGTCTCTGTGGGTTCGACCATTGCTTCCAATACTATTCTATATTAGTCTTGTCCACTTGCAAGGAAAAATTTAAAATAAGACATCAATCAAGTTTTTGGCGCTGTTGCCGGGGACAAGCTAGTTCACGTAGTTAGTTTGTTGGTAGCGTAGTTTTTAATTTAATTTTCAGTTTTTATAAAAATAAAAATACAAAAAGATTTTAGTTTATTTAATAGTTAGTTGTTTTTAAATTGCTTTAATTTATTTTTATGCACGGTCGTAGAATTTTGAATCCTAAATTGGTAGAACTAAATCAAGATATAAATAATATTAGAAGAAATCAAGAAGATCTTGAAAATCTTGCTTTCCAGCGTGATAATCAAGAACAATTGAATCAAGAGGATCCTCTGGTTGATCCTACAAGAGAAGAAGAACCTGCAAGAAGAAATATGGAAGTAGTAGTAAACCAAAGAACTATTAATGACTTTAGTAGACCTTCATTAAATGTAGTGACATCATGTTTAGTCTTGCCAGATGCTGTAAGGAATTTCGAACTAAAAGGTCATTATTTTAACATGATACCATCTTTTCATGGAATGCCTCACGAAGATCCTGTCAGTTTCTTAAGGGTGTATGAATACATGATGAGTACTTTTCCTTTAGGAGGGTTGACTGAAGATCAAATTAAAATGAAATATTTTCCCAGTGCATTAAAAGAATTGGCAAAGCGATGGTTTATGAACTTAACACCTAATAGTGTTTATACTTGGGCTCAACTATATGATTTGTTTATGAGTAAATTTTACAAGCATGTATCTCTCACTGAATACAGAAAACAAATCATGTCATTTCAAAATGAACCAGGTGAAACATTTCATGAGTCTTGGGATAGATTTAAAAATCTGCTCATTATGTGTCCTCATCATAATTTGGCTCAACATGTTTAGTGCTTCAATTTTATCATGGTCTTTCGCCAGGCTTACAAACTATGGTTGATAGTGCAGCTGGTGGATCTATTAATAGAATGACACCAGAAGCACTAGAGGAATTATTTGAGATGTTAAGTATTAATTCTTAACAAAAAAGTGCTAGAGGTAAAAATAGAGGTCTATATCAAATTCAAGAAAAATCAGATACACAAGCCCAATTTGAAAATTGGCAAATTCAAGAAGCATGTGCTTTATGTGGATTATATTCTCATGCTACTAATTTTTGTCCATCAAGTGCTATGTATGCTGAACAGGCTAATGCTATGAATATGTTCCTTCAAAGGCCAAGGAATGATCCCTACTCAAGAACATATAATCTTGGTTGGAGCAATCATCCTAACTTTTCTTGCGGAGGAAATAAGCCTTTACAACCTCAACAATTCCAGCCTCAACCACCTCAACCACAACAATTTCCAAATCAAAATCAATTAAGGATTGAAGAAGTTCCAAAACAAGATGGAGCAAACAAAAGTCAAGCAGTGTTGATGAAATATATGCTTAAAAAGATTGAAAATTTAAAGAAGCACATTTTGACTTATGAAGCTGAGAAAAGAGAAGAAGGGAAGTTCCCTAGTCAAACCGAGCAAGCAATGTCAATCACCGTCTTACGAAGTGGTAAGGTAATAGGAGAAGAGGTAAGTGATCATGTTCATTCTTCTAATGTGCCTGATACAGTAGAAAATTCTAAAAAAGAAGTTGAAACGAAAGATAATAATAAAAAGAATAATGAATCGATTAATCAAGAAGTAGAAGTAGAAGTAACAGTTCCAAATAAGGAACACGAGAAAAAAGTGCAAAATAAAGAGAATACAATAGAAGTTGAAAAGAATTAGAACCAGAAGAAGAGGAACCATATGTGGCTCCACCACCATATGTTCCTCCAATTCCGTTCCCAAGAAGACTTATGAATAACCGAATGGACAGTAATTTACGAAAATTTATAATATGTTATCGAAAGTGAATGTTAATCTTCCTTTGCTTAATGTTATTAAAAATATTTCAGCTTATGCAAAGTTTTTCAAAGATATTCACTCTAAGAAACACAAGTTTGAAAACAATGAAAAAATTATTGTTTCTGAAAACGTAAGTTCTGTTTTACAACCCGAATTACCTCCTAAGTTGAAAGATCCTGGAAGCTTTAATATCCAAGTTTCTTTGGGAAGCTCTAAAAAAATGAAAGCAATGCTAGATCTAGGAGCAAGTATTAACTTGATGCCTTTTGCGGTCTATAAACACTTAGGGTTAGGAGAACTAAAACACACTAATATGCAATTGCAATTAGCTGATCGTTCAGTTAAATATCCCTTGGGTATAGTGGAAGACATCCTAGTTCAGGTTGATAAACTAATCATTCCAGTCGACTTTGTGGTTCTAGAGATGGAAATGAAGATATGCACAAATAATGAAGTTCTTATATTGTTAGGCAGACCTTTTATGGCTACTGCCAATACAATGATAAATGTCAAAAATGGTAAACTCACAATGTCAGTCCTAGGTGAAACTGTTGAAATATTTGTTTATGATGCCATGAATAGACCTAGTGACATAAATGCATATTTTTTCATAGATGAAATCGAAAAATTATCAACTGAAACTTTTAAAGAAGATAATAAAGATGAAGACTATGAGAGAGATGTATTTATAGTTTATGATGATAGTCCCATCCCTCCCATAAAGATTGACATTGATGAGATATAAAGAGAAATAGAAGAGGAAGAAAGACAAGAAAGAAAGAAGTTATAAGCTCTTAAAAAGAAAGATAAAGAAAATATAGAGAAAGAATCTGAAAATAGTTCTGATGAATCTGAAAAAGTAGAAAAAGTAAGTAATGAAATTAAGGAAGATGAAGTAGAGATTTTGAAATCTCTTTTTGAAGAAATTGAGATAGAGAATGTTAAAGTAGAAATCAAAGAAGATGATAAAGAAAGAAATAACGAGGAGGCTAAAATAGAATAAACAATTAAAGCAGAACATTCTGAATTTATGCCATCGATTAAATCTCCTCCAGTAGAAGAATTAAAACCATTACCACCCCATCTAAAATATGCATTTTTAGGGGAGGTAAAACTTTTCCTGTTATTATAGCAGCCGAGAGTGAGGGTTCCTCATGGAGAGGAAACGGAAGAGGAGGAGGAGGACCCACTTGTGGAGATCTCCAACAGGTTGGAGGAAGCTATCCTCCAAACTGATATGGTGAGTCAGCAGTTGGCACAAATGCGTGCCGACCAGACTCAATTTTTCGATTGGATTAACACTGTGGGACAAAATGTCTCCAACCTGTATGGGCTGCCACCTGGCACGATCCCCGAGTTTCGTCCTCATTCGTTATTTCCGCCCGACTCACCGTGAGTCGAGGCCCAAGTTCCATCCTCTTTCATTAGGTGGACCTGTTATGTCCTTTTGATATTTTTCCTTCCCCATCAATCCCCTCATATGTTCCTCAATTTTGAGGACAAAATAGAAATTAAGTTTGGGGGGGGGGGATTTTAAGCCCAGAGTCTTAGCAGGTCCTAGCCTAAGGAGGAGTGGAGTTGGGCTATGTTTTTAGGGTGAGGAAAATTTTCTTTTTCCTCTATCGTGTTTCCTCCTCACCCGCCTTTCTTGCTTTTAATTTTTTCTTATTTTCGGAGTTGTTGCCGTGACCAGAATACTATAATAGTAAGGACCTTCAGGTACCTATCAAAAGAGTCATCGTCATCAACATCTCCAATTTTCTTTTAAAAAAATTAAAAAATCAAAATAAAAAAAATAAAATATTTCAAAATTTTCATCCTCGAGTTTAGGTGTGGTGATGCTAGTCGTAGTCGATGAGGAGTTAATGTAATGAACCGCATAGCTAGTCCGTAGATCCCTCTGGAATTTACTTGATTTTGCGAAACTTTTACTTTTCTTCAAATTCTTCATGCACCCACACCAGTCATAAGTATGGAATGATTAGAATAGTTTTATAAAGTTTATAGCACCTACTTCATTACAACTAGATATGCACAAGAATATGATACATAGTCATTCGAATATAATTGTTGCATTAAATTGTGACTTAGGGTCAATTGCATGATAGTTAGATCCCTTGGATTTTTCTCATTTATATATCTCAAGCACAATTTCGAACCGTGTCTGCATGTTAGTCTCAATTGTCCCTACCATCTGTCTTAGTGAATGCTTATGTGAAATCCAGTGATGCTAAATATTCAACCCCACAATTCCCATGGTTGATATGATATTTTGTATGTCTTACTTGCTTTAAAAACTACATGAGCATTTGGTATTAAGAAATGACTTAGGCCATCTTTGGATCGTTAGAGCCTAAATATTCCCTGACCTATACTAAAAATATCCCTAGTGTCCCCCTTTGAGCCTAATTATAAAGAATGGAGTGTGCTAAGCCCACTATTTAAACTCCCATTCTACATCGTTTCTATTACCCACATTAACTTAACCCTAAAAGTCTATACACTTTTAGCCTACCCTTTGAGAAAGTACGATGTGGGTGGGAAATTGAGTTTTGAGGACCATTTCTTTTCAGTTAGGCTATTTTTCTGAAAACTTCTTCTTTCCGTCGTCGAAAAAAAAAGAAAAAAAAAAGAGAAATAGAAAATAAAATTATGTATCGCCGAAAAATGAAACTGAAGAAGAAGAGTGCAAAAAGATTCAAATGGAAGCATAGCTTTCAAAAGAAATTATGTTAGAAAAATTCTACTGAGAAAAATGATGAGATATTTTTAGAAGTATATATTGCCCAAAACAAGTTTGGGGGGAAAAGAAGAAAAGTGAAAAGTAACGAAAAAGCACCCCCCCCCCCACTTGTGGTCTTTGCAGGTCGTAGCCTAAATAGGGAAAACTTCCTTTTGCTTGGAAGTATGAGTGATAAAGGGTAGTCTTACTCTCTCACTTTGAATTCCAATCCCTTTCCATCAAATCCCCCATCACCTTGGCCTTACATTACAAGCTAAATAAAGACCTAATGATCTTCTTGCCAAAGCTTGTGTTGTTTTAACTGCTAAGTGAGTCATATGAAATTGATCAAACACTTCATATTCATTATTATTCGCCCTAAAGCTCACTGTGTTAGCATAATCTTACTTATCATAAGTAATTGGGATAGGAGAGCATTGTATGTCATACATAGAAGTGCATGGGATGGATGTATAAGTTTTTGAAATCCTTGCGACCTTTCTTTCTGTAATAGACCGGGTTTGGATGGTAGATCACATAATTCTTGATGCATGATTTTCAATTAAACTTTCATTTTCATATGAATGTGGTGCTTAGCTTAATAAAACTATTTTAGTTGAGATATTCTTTAAGACTGGTGATCACACACACATGGAGAAATTAAAAGTAGTAGTAGTTTTAAGAAAAGATCAGTTGGTTTTATGTGACTAAGCTTGCATATATGTGGTGAGCATCGATCTGAGACTGCTTTGTATACCATGCTCTTATTACTTGAGGTTGAAGCCAAAAAGATTTTATTTACATTTTTAGCTTAGTTTTTATTTGCTTTTGTATTTATCTGTTTTTGTATTTATCTGCATAGTCGAGTCACTCGAAAGAGTCTCCTTGAGTTTGTGGGTTTATAAAGGAGTGTAAATAGTGTCACCCTCCAAAAAGATTTTCATTTTTGTTATTATTGTTATGCTTTGGTATTTATAAGTATTATTTACTTGTGGACGAGCAAAGTTTAAGTTTGGGGGTATTTGATTCATGTATTTTATATGTCGATTTTATATACTTTTATGACTTAAATTATGCTATTTCACGAGGCTTTTGGCTACTGATATGTGTTTTCAGTGAGTTTTGTAAGTTTCAGGGTTTTTTGTGAAAATATGCAAAACTCCAGGGTTTTATATGAAAATTCCAAGAAGGGTCCAAAATGAAAAATGAAGAAAAAAAGAAGGAAGTCCAAACTGGAGACCTTGCGGTCGCAAGGTATTTCAGGCCTTGCCCCCGCAAGGTGGACAGTAGCAAGAAGAAACCAAGGGCCGGAAAACTAGAGACCTTGCGGACGCAAGGTACCCAACACCTTGCGACCGCAAGGTGGTCAGAATGCGAGAAGTTCGTATTTTCACAAGTGATTCGATTGGATTACAACTCCTTGGTATAAATAGAGATCGGATGCCAAAGCCTAGGAGATAGAAAAACGGCTAGAAACAGTTTTGTATAGATTTTAGATAGTTTTTAGGTTGTATAACATAGTTAGATTGTGTAATTACAAGTATTGAAGATCGAATCATGTTTCCGTTCATCTCCATGTGTTGTTCATTGTCTATGATGAACTAAATCATCCATAATCTAGGAGATGGGAGGTAACTTGTATCGAATTTATGTTTTAATTCATATTTATGTTCATTCAATTCTTGTTGATTGTGATGCTTATCAATCCCTCTATTATTTTGCTTTGAACAAATGAATGTAATCGCAAATAATAAAGGCCTAGAGGTGCGGATAACTGCATGACCAATATGCATATGTCGTACACTGGTTCACCATCACAATAAATTGGACATATCGATGCACGAGAGTGATAAGTTAGGACCAGGTTCATACATGATTTAGGTGACAGATAAATCATATGTTATTATGCTTAGGATATAGAATGGATGAATGTTGTGGGGATGGAGGCTGAACCAATAGTTCAACAGACTATATCTATCTTTCGTGAACGAACCCAAGATTTTGAATGATAATTATTGTGAATTAAGAATAAAGGAGATACAAGCCCGAATCCTAGATTGCCACCTACCATAAGATCTTCATAACTGTAATTACTGCTAATTAGTTAAACTCCTAAATAATAATAGTAGTTTAGAATAAAATAATTATAAAAACCTCCTTTAGATTAATAATTTGCTATCAATAAATTGGACTGTTCGTGATCACTTTTCTCTATGGGTTCGACCCTTGCTTCCAATACTATTCTATAATAGTCTTGTCCACTTGCAAGGAAAATTTTAAAAGAAGACATCGATCAGGTACGATCTCAACATAAGCCGATGAAGCATAAAAGAAGAAATCTTAAGGACGAAGGAATCCCAATCTTAGCCTATAAATCGATGCACGAGAGTGATAAGTTAGGACCAGGTTCATACATGATTTAGGTGACAGATAAATCATATGTTATTATGCTTAGGATATAGAATGGATGAATGTTGCGGGGATGGAGGCTGAACGAATAGTTCAACAGACTATATCTATCTTTCGTGAACGAACCCAAGATTTTGAATGATAATTATTGTGAATTAAGAATAAAAGAGATACAAGTGAAACCCGAATCCTAGATTGCCACCTACCATAAGATCTTCATAACTGTAATTACTGCTAATTAGTTAAACTCCTAAATAATAATAGTAGTTTAGAATAAAATAATTATAAAAACCTCCTTTAGATTAATAATTTGCTATCAATAAATTGGACTGTTCGTGATCACTTGTCTCTGTGGGTTCGACCCTTGCTTCCAATACTATTCTATAATAGTCTTGTCCACTTGCAAGGAAAATTTTAAAAGAAGACATCGATCAGGTACGATCTCAACATAAGCCGATGAAGCATAAAAGAAGAAATCTTAAGGACGAAGGAATCCCAATCTTAGCCTATAAATAAGAGGCCTCGACTTATGAAAATTCTGACCGTTTACTCCACACTCTCCGCACACAGTCATCGCACGTAGTTAAAAAGCTTCCGCAGTGAGTTCTGAGAGATCGCTCTGAGAGAAATCCCTCCCATAAGCCTCGAAGCTCCGTCAAATCTCCCCCAAACACAAAACCAACCGGTCAAAGTGAAACCTAGTTGCCCTGCTAGGATCCCACCCTATTCCTCTGGTCCAAAAATCTCAATGCTGACTTGTTTTAATTACTTAGAAGACATCAGTCTATTAGGTTGGAGGTTGTGATTATTCAAAGCCATATCTGTTATCTTTAGAACTTTTCATAAATTCCACTTTGTTAGTCTTTCGAATGTAATGAGCTTAAACATGTCTTTTACTAGTGAAATATTTTTTGCCATGAGGCACGATTATTAAATATATATATATGCTTATTGATCAAAGGTTAATCTCTTGTGTTCAGTTTCGTCTTTTACTATTGTTTTGTTTCTTATTTCCGCTCCACATATATCTCAATGAAGTCTTCAATGAACTCTTTATTGTAAGCTTCATTCATCAGATCATTTACAAAACAATTTGTTCATTTTATTTTAGTACTCTGGTTTGTTGTGCTATAGCCGTTTTCTTTCAATATATAAAGGTGGAGCAGCCCTAGTTTTGGGAAGGTTGATCATGGAGATGATTATTTGGCTGATAATGTTGGAAGGTTTTGGTTTTCGTCAGGGTTGTGCTTTTAAAAAAAATGTTCATCATCTGGATGGATTGGGTATGGGATTTATAAAAGGTTTTGGTTTTGGAAACGTTTTTGGCATGTGCTGGATTTGAAAGGGTTTTGGGATTTGGAAGGGTTTTGATGTATGGTGGAAAATCCGAGTGTGCTACTAACAGCTTGGCTGCAATGGATCGAAGTTGATCTTTGTCAAGACATATTGTCTGCTTTGTTGAATTTCATGTTTGTTAATGATTTGTGGGTCCATATCTTCGAAATGATTCATCATCGACTCGTGTAGATTTATCATTTTTTTAAATGAGTCGATTCATCATTCTTGAGAAGATTGACAATCAAGGGATACTTGGTGATAGGCGATGCTGTGACGACCCGACCCGGATCCCAAGACGAGATCCCAAGGTCGTGCCATCAGGACAAGCTAAGAGACAGACAAGCACCTGCTAAGCATAATGGTGCGAGTCAAAAGACGAGCCAACAAGCTCAAGACAGGAAGACAAAGCCATAACGGCGATACGGGATAATAAAAACTAAAACCTGCGGAGGCCAAAAACAAAATGGGACCCGAGCTAACAAGCTCCGAAATAAAAACAACCAAAGAGATAGTAAATCTCTCGGTCCAAAAATTCGACGCATGTGACGCAACATTAGACACGCGCAACAAACCATCGGCAACTAAAGGCCGGCAAAACCACAAATTCCCAACCTGATAAACAACCACTCAACGGCTAAAACATGCCGGAGGGACAAATCAACTACAATAATATTATTTCAAATGCTAAACCACCAACCAAGATCTCGCGACTAAAGCTGTCGGAGATAGAAACAATAATATCCCAATACTAGAATAAACGAGCCACACTTGCTCGAAATAACAACGGAAAATAACTTCTAAAAGATACAACAACTCAGCTATAATAGCCGGCTCCCAAATACATAACAATAACATACTAACATAATCTACCCAAGTAAAGTCTACATAATTTTACATCCGAGTCTCACAATTAATTAATAAAAATAATAATATTGACTCCAAGCTTATTGCTTGGAAGACCACCTGCTAGAAATTGCTATCCCATTGCTGCATTAACGGGATCACTGCACACACTAGGGAAAAACAACCACACGGAGTGAGTCATAATGACCCAGTAAGTTACTAAATGCAACTTCATGGCATATTATGTCATGGCATGGCATAATGCATGAACATATAAGTATCATGGTATCATACTAGTATACCAAAAATAAACATGCACTTAATTATCGAGCACATAATCCCACATAAGCCACATAGCATAATATTTTTCATATAAATGCTCATAAATAACCATGTGTAACAAGAAACGTAAATCGAACTGTTACAACCAAATCTGGGTCTAACACCCAACCAAACTTACCATGGGATCCATCTTCAAACCAAAATCCGGGTTCAATACCCAACCAATCATACCCTGGGGTTTCGTCCCCAAATAATCACAACTCATCAGTTTTCCTTTAATGAGTACTCGTTACATTCATCCAGTCTCCGGATGAGAAATGGGAGCTCGAAATTAGGCTAGATGGCTCTATCTCGAGACCACATCCCACTATTGGCCAAATAGTGAGGAGAAAGGGAACCAATGCAACGATTCATAGCGATTGTTTCCAAAGACTATGAATCGTCCCATTGCCGACACTACAACCAAACCCGCCAGCTGGACTTAAACCAAAATGCTCAAGTAGATATTTACTTGCATAAACCAATGAGACCAAGTTCATTAATATCGGGCTCATTAAATCATGTAGGACATAATTCTCAACAACATCACATAAACCATGCACATATTTGCATATAAACAAGTAGGACATAATGCTCTACGAAGTCCCATAATCCATGCACATATTTGCATATAATCAAGTAGGACATAATGCTGTACAAAATCTCATTAACAATGCATATATTTGCATATAACCAACATATTCAACTAACTTACAAGTTTAGTTCAAGAACCACATTTTGAGGTACTCATTATTCCTCAAGTCATCACCCAAATCAAAGGTCGCATATAAGCTTAATAAATCATAATGTGAGGTCTATAATAATCCTCCACTCAAAATCAAACCAAAGACTACTTCGTTAGTCTAAGAATATCCACAACTCAAGACTTAATATTTTAGTCTTTATTTTAAGTACACCAGACTCAATCATAGTCCTAATCGTCATACATGATCGACATCACCAATTCCATACTCAAGAACATCACGACTACTCCGTAGTCACTTTCTCACAAGTGCTTTTATATGCACGCAACCAAAATCCTTAAGGAGAGAATTCTTTCTTAATCTTCTCTTAATTATGCTCGTGACCATACGTTGGTCCCTAATGTCTCGTGCTCTAACAAGCATGCTCAAAATATATTTCTAATAAGTCTCAATGACATGGACGTCTGAATTGGACACGAATTCAAAAACCCGGTGTGCACAATCATAACCAAACAAACCCAAACATTGTAGGGTTCCAACCCAAGGCTTATTATCATTTTTATTGGCCTTATAACGACTCCGTTGAGTCTTAATACTACATTTCATTCTTTATGTGTTTCATAAATCCACACTTTAATATCTCATTAAAGTTTACAACAAAATCCCAATATTCATTCGGGCTTGATTCCCAAGCCTAAAAATCCATAAGTTCATCATAATCATAATTCCATTTAAAGTTTGGAGACTATGCATTTCACAATCTTAATCAAACGAAACCCAATCGTCGTAGGATTTCAACCCAAGTTCGTTTAGCACATTATTGAACTTATGATGACTCCGTTGAGTCCATTCTACACTTTCCAAAATTTAGGGCATAGAAGCCATGGGCCTCAATACCCCCTATATTCATAACTATCATCAATAGTCATCTTCCCAAGTTCATTGAACTCACATAAACCCCAACAAAACACTTATCAATGTGTCATAGAACAAATTTGCCAATTTGTGCATAAGTTCATTTAAGTCACCTTACCAATCATACTTTCCAAAACATCATTAAATCACACAACCCGGATTAATATACTACACTATACATGTATAACATATTAATCATGCTTATAACTATGTTTATTAAGCCAAATCATAATTTGGACAAAATCCCCTTCCAAGTATCTTTACCAATCAAGCTCAACACACATGAACAATTCACATAACAAGGTTTAATAGACCACTTAGCATATGAATTTCATACTAATTTAGGTCTCACATAGGTTCATCCAAGAATCTTCATCAACTAGAAACCTAGGGTTCATGGCATCTCTAACAACCCTAGAAATTGCACCCATTGACCTCACATAGCACCAAGGTTGTTTTCCCTAGGATCAATGGGGCCAAAAGAAAGAGAAATAGGGGTAGTAACTTACCTTGATTCAGCCCCTTTAAGCTTCCAATTCGAAATTCCCATTGGTGGGTCTTGTTCTCCTCACTCTCCTCTTCAATTCTATGGAGTGGATTGTGAAATGGAGGCCCCAAGCTATGGAATCCATGGATGGACCTTCAAGAACCCTATAAGACTCCCTCTCAAGCTCTCCAAGAAGCTCCCCACGTTTTTTAGAAGTTGTGGCTGAATATGGGAGGTTAAGTGGGGTGTTAGGGCTTCAAATAGGTTAGGAAGGTAAGTGGGTGGTGTTTAGATTAGTGGGGTTGTTTCCCTTTAATTAACCACCTTAATCTCACCCTAAAACTCTAATAGATGGTTAGGAGAAATCATAAGACACTTAGGAAGGTTTAGGGTTAGTTTAGAATGGGTTTGGGTGGGGATAGGATAGGCAAATTGCAAAAACTAACAAAAAATCCCGTAACAGGGAATGGGCACCATGCGGTCGCATGGTGGCTTGATGATGCGAGCGCTTTGCTCCCTAAAACAGCTCTTCAAATTTTCTTGCTTCGTTTCTCGGCCTCGGACTCTCCCGTATGCATCCTCGAGCCTTAAAGCTTCAAAATGGCTCACAATTGAACCCTTAAAGTCCTCAAACATTAAACTAATCCATCCAAGTCTCAAACCACTTTTAAAGTAGGTCTAAACTCCCATAAACAACACCCGAAACAACCCGGGGCGAAACCGACGTAAGGCGTAACAACTTGCTAACGAAACGTCGAATGAAACCACAAACCGACGGGTAACAACCCATGATTGAAAACACTTAAAAGGGATACAAAATAGGCCTGAATGCCTCTCAGATGATGAACAACATATAGGACAAAAGGACTCCCAAAGGGCGAGACGATCACTCGACTTTATCTCGAACTACGCGATAAGGAGAATTGCTATCCTCGAAGTGTCAAAACTTCATGAGACTTAAAGAATACATCGAATAAGAAGTCTAATGCATCTAAACATGTTATTTAATCATCATGTAAAGATCTAGGACCAAATCGAGGTCAGGAACACAAAACCCGAGTAAACTCTCAATCGCGTTGCATTTCGACTATCGTCGAGTTACGACTTGTGACTTTAGCAAGTCCACAACTATATGGCATATCTTAATAGAATTTTGGTCTTAATGTGATCTCTCATACATATCTAGACTCTCTCACGAACCAAACAAGCGATTAACCAAAGAAGAAATGCGAGCATTGCACGCAATTCAAGCTAACCGGGAATCGGGGTCTTACAGATGCTCATAGATCGAAAAAAGACTCGTCAATGTAAAAGAAAATAGTCAATCAAAAATTTACTTGACTTGAGTTTATACAAATAATTTTGGAAGCCCCAATTTGAGGACTTTATTTTGACTTTGAAAGAAATAAGAACAAAAGGATTCGCGAGAACACTTTACAAGGATGGGATCTATGCACAAATAATGGGTGATAATGACAAGAAGGGACACCTAGAGGGTAAGAAAGCCCCAGACTTGAATTGTTGCTCATGATCCTTGGGTCACCTGGTTTATTGAAAGAGTGTTGGTCGACCCATTCTTTTATGGATGGGGTAGGGTCAAAAACAGAAGCTCCCTATCGGTTTCTCTTTTTTTACTTTTTCTTTTTTGAACATGGTAAAACCTTGACATCTCAAAGTAAGATTCACTGAAATTGTTTTTGAAATCGAGAGTGAATGATTCACTAACCGACTAGGCATGCATTTGTGAAAGGTAGAGAGGAGAAAAGAAATTGGAAATTTAGGGTAATGGTGAAGGGATTTTGTCTAGTCTTTAAATGCTTTGAAGAACAAAGTGCACAAGCAAAAAAAAAACCCTATGTTTGGTTGGACAAGCGAATCTTGTTTTAATAGTTTTGGTTGGGTCCTTAAATAGTGGATTCATTCTCCAAAGTATAGGACCAACGTTTTCCACATGTATTTCGACTCACCAAGATTGGACGAATCTCGGGTGAAGGGCCTATACACTTTTCAGGATCCACCATTCAAACAATTTAAGGAGATATCACAAAATTCACGATCGATCCAAGTGCACAGAATTTTTTTGTTGGCCAATGATCACATTGAATATTTTTTTAAGGGGTGACCCCTTTTTTGTTTGTGTGATTATTTTACTTATTTTTCGCCAATGATCTTTTTCTAACAATAAATTCTCTCTTTTTTTCTTTGTGCATATAGGGTTGATTGGGAATTTTAAGATATAAAAAAGAAATGACCAGTCAAGGTGTGTTCTAGCAAGATATACATGCATATACCTACTATTTGTTAATCTCTACGTGCATGCACGTGTGTGAGTCATCTATTTTTTTGATAAATAGAGAAAAACCCAAAATGCCAGAAAATATGGGTTCAGTAGACTAAGTTACGAGTTGGAAAGGGGTTAGGCACACAACTTTCCCTTTCGATCTCACAACGGGTTTGCTAGCATGCTTGGTTTATTATATAGATCTTTTAGTCTAGAAAATATTTATATGTGTATATAACGGAAAATTATAAAGACTTATATTACAAAAATAAAACAAAAGACAACTAAAAAATAATAAACTTGAGAATAATAACGATTATTTCATATGCTATTTTATGAAATAAAGTTATACTAACAACACAACTTATTTATACTATATACAAGAAAAATAAAGTAACTAGACAGGAAAACATAATAACTATTCTACATCTAAAATATAAATGGAAAACAAAACAAACTTAAGAATATGTACAGATAATAAAAGTATTTATAGATCCACTAAGTATAAATATCTACATTTAATTACATACTTTGAAATAAATAACTACGACGACAAAATAATAGGCCCGAGACCTACCTCTTGGAACACGAGTATTTGATCCCCGTACGCCAAGGCTTAGACGATTCGCGTGTGCTTCCCATATCCTTTCGAGAAAGGAAGTCTTGTTGTTGTTGTTGTTGTTGTTGTTGTTGTTGTTGTTGTTGTTGTTGTTGTTGTTGTTGTTGTTATTGTTGTTATTGTTGTTGTTGTTGTTGGTTTTGTTGTGGTTGTTGTTGTTGTTGTTGTTGTTGCTGTTGTTGATGATGATGATGATGATGTTGTTGTTATTTTGGCAAGATTTCAGCAGCGTAACGGTAGTGTTATTGTGTTTGCGTGTGTTTGTGTGTGTGCGCGTTGATGTGTGTGTGTTGTTGGGTTTGTTGTTGTTGTCGTTGTATATTTTTGGAGTTGACTTGTACCGTCGAGCTATTGTATCTATTCTAGAGGTTTTGTTATGTTGTTCTCCCGAGCATGCCTTAGCTCGTGGTTTCTAGTGTAGTTGTCATTATTGTTACCTTCGGCACGTTTAAGAGTTGATATTGTGGTTTAGTTTAGACTAATAGACTCGTGTTCTTATAGTTGGTTTTCCTTCAGGCATGTTTTAAAGCCGTTGAGTGGTTGTTGTACATGTTGGGTTCTTAGTATGCCCGACCTTGGGTTTGTAGATGGTTTGTTGCACCTTGTGTGCAATGTTGCGTTACGTGTAATGGATTTGTTGAGATAGTTGTCTTTTCTGAGATCTTGGATTATTTGGTTTGGAATCGAAGGCTTAGGTTCCACTTTATGATTTGCTTTCACATGTTTTGGTTTTGTTGTCTTGTATCGCCGTTTTGGTTTTACTTTCGTTAGAGCTTGTTTGGCTAAACCAGTTTGACTGCGCCATTATTGCTTAGCGGTGCTTGTCCGTTTTATTAGGTTGTTTTCATGGCACACCTTGAGATTTCGTATAGGAATCCGGGTTGGTTCATGATAATTAATTTCGAGCTATAGGTTAGTTATTCGCTAGGATAGTGTAGGC